>BDCZ01000270.1:0-26416 GCA_001662365.1 Chlamydomonas applanata | reverse complement strand
CCGGGGGGGGGGGGGGGGGGGGACGCACGTGTAACGTCACTGGGTGTGGGCTGACAGAAACAGCTGCAGCCAGGCGACCAGATGGTGTAGCGCACATACCACACCAACATACCACACCACCGGCAAGTCGCTCAGCAGCCTGTGGCTGGCGCAGCAGTTCCCTGACATCCTGCTGAGCCATCGGCATGTGCCCACCCTACTGGTCCCTTCAGCCAGCGCTGTGCAGCACCTGGTCGAAGCGCGTGGCAAAGAGGTTGCAGGAGGTGAGGATGCCGCCATTGGGCCCCAGGTTGTACTGCTTCATCACGTTCTTGTACTTGACCTGCGCGCTCAGGGGGGAGTGGCCAGGGTGTAGGCGCCCTGCTGGCACGGACTGCCACACTTGCGGACCCAGTCCCGCCGTTGCATGTGCTTCCAAAAGTACGTGTGCTGCTGCGGCAGACCCTTGTAAACCGCAATACATGCGGACCACTGAGCCGCCAAGCCGAGTCGCATTCTGTCTCTGCAAAGCGAGTGCCATGCTGCACCGCACCGTGTCCCGGATGTCGATGTTGACATTGTAGGGGACATGGGTGACAGCAGGGTCCATGTTGATGATGTACGGCGGCTTCTTGATCGAGTGCAGGTACGAGTGCAGGCGCTGGATGAGTGTGGTCTTGCCTGACCCAGCCATGCCTGCATGGCACAACGCGCAGGCCCGGTACGGGCATGCTTGGAGCATGGCGTGATGCATGGCATGTGCATCACGCCATGGCTGGAATGGCCCCATGTGTGCTGTTACATGACAGTATGCCTCCAGGCTGTGCACCCAGCTGTGCAAAACTGTAGTCTGCCGTCAGGGTTTTGACGGTTCCAGATCGCGCGCTGCGTACCTATTACTAGGATGACTGTTGGTTTCGGGTCCGTGCTACTGGGCCCTGCAGCCCCACTGGTGGAGGCTTCTGCTCCTGACTGTGGCCTGGGGGGGTCATCAGAAGTGGGTAATGATGGTGCATTCGCTTCAGGTTGAGACATTCTTTCCCACGCTCTGCGTTGCTGACAAGAGGCATCTCTTCCTCGTCTGCACGGACACTCTTCCCCTCATACCCAAGCGATGTATTGAGGTGGCCTGGGTTTGAAGCAACACGTTGCATTAGGAGGGCAGTGTCGCATCCCCCGGTCCACGTGGAACTCGGGGCCTTACCTCCTCTTGGCACAAACCCCCTAGAACCAGCGCTGACGAGAACTCACCAAAATGACGTGGCCCGAGGTGCCTAGCTACTATGATGCGCCCAAGCAGGGGTACAAGGTCATCCTGCAGCAGCCCCAGCACCCCGTGATTTTCCCTGAGCCCAACGTGACACAAGTTGGTGCGTAGCATTAGGACCTCAGCATCTGGGCTGATGCTCGGACCACCCCCCACTGATGAGACCCTAATGTTGGATTGCACGCAGTGACCAACATGCGCCCCTCCAACTGGGCACTAGCAGCTGGCATGGCTGCCTTTGGCGGTGCTGCTGGGTATTGGAAGGGTGAGCCAGGGCCCCTGATACCATCGGTGCTTCATGCATGCCATGCGCTGTGAAACATGTGTCCATGCACTTCATGTATACAAACCTCCACATTGGGCATTGATCCAATCTTTTCAATTTTGTGCACAGGGTCGACAATTCACTGGCAGCGGCCTGCGATGTACTTCGGCATGCTTCTGTTGGGCAAGACCGGGTTGCTATGGGGGATGAGCGACAGCGCCTGTGAGTGGCGCGTAAGGAACCTCCGAGTGTGCTTATGTTGAGCTACGTGCCTTCAATGGGTTTTTGTTGCTGGTTGATGATTTTGCACTATTTTGACCTTTTCTAGCTCTGCTCCGTCCGCCAGCCATCATCAACACCATGCGATTTTCAATGCCCATTGCTGCAGATCGGCTCATGGGTTACAAGGAGAATGGTGCTGAGGTGGAGCACAACATGCCTGGACTCCTCAAAAAGGAGGCCTACTAGATTTAGCAGCAGGGGGAGAGGCAGCCAGTCGGTGAACGGCACATGCGCTAGGTGCATGGGGGAAAGCAGTGAAAGGCTACGCAGCAGGACATGCCATGCGCCCATGCAAGCTTTGTGCTGTGTGCCATCGGCTTGTGACACAAGTAGTTAGCAATCATGAGTCAGGTGCCTGTACCATAGATCTTAGATGACCAGAGCATAGCGTGAGTATGGCTTCCAGACAGCCATAGGGCCGAGGGGCCCCACTGTAACACCTCAGTCCATAAATTACAATCATGAAGAGGTCAGTCCGGTGTGGGCTGTTTCAGCAGTTCTCGTCGCTGCTCAATCCGGGTCGGTCTATCGCTGCTCAATCCGGGTCGTGTACCACCGCCCATTCTCAAACGGTTTGGCGACTGTGTCAAAATACTGCTGCACGTGCATCCACTGCTTCTCCAGTGCACCACCGCCCGGTGCAGGCCTGTGCAGCACGCAGCACAACACACACGACGATCCCATCAGCACACACTGGACTGAAGCAGAGGCACACGTACGTGACTAGGTGCGTGTGTGGTTTTCAGGCTGCAGCAGGCAGGCAGGTGCCCACACGCGCCACCACCCACTTGTACGTGAGCAGCTTGGCGAAGCGGTTGAGCAGGTGGAACCAGTAGCACGTGCGCGTGCGCTTGTTGAGGTACTTGAGGGCAAACGCCTGGCCCGCGGACCCGATCGCTCGTGCCTCCTCGTCGTGTTCCCGTGCCCACGCCAGCCCCTGCAGCGCGTCCTCCGGCGTCCGCGTCCAGAATGGCACATAGTGCTGGTACGGCCTGCAGGGGGATGTTCAGTACTTGCCATATATACTCGATATATACTTACCTATATACTTACCATACATACTTACCTATATACCGTAATGCCTGCCGTAATGCCTGATATTACACCATGTTACCACACTGTTTACCTAGCCCCGGCCATGGCTCCATGTGGGGGTGAAGTCCCACAGCATGGATTTGCATGGATTCAAACATAACCCACGGCATGCATTGCCCCTCTACACCCTACACGCCTGCCTACAGGCCCCGCCGGCCCTCACTTCAGCAGGTGGTGGAAGAACGCGGTGTAGCCCGACTCCTCCTTGAACACGAGTGACCCCAGTGGCATCAGCTGCTCCAGCCGCGACGACAGCGCCTGGCCATCCACATGCACCAGGTACTTGAACCTGTGGCCGCACAGACCCCATCCAACACACACACCGCTACAATGTTAGGACGGGGTGGACCGGTGCGTGCTGAGCATGGTGTGCCAGGCAGCCAGAGCTTGCCTGGACGTCACAGCAGCCTGTGGTGGTCAGACAGCGGCGCCCCTGCTGCACAATCCACGTGGTGCTGGCGAAGGGGGGACTTCAAAGCGTGCAGGTGCGCATGTGGGAGACCACTGTGCGACGCCTGCTCATGAACACGACCGAAATGAAGAGTGAACAAAGGCGCATATGCTGCAGCCCCCTTCCCAGCCCCCTCACCGTGCGTGCTCCAGCATGGCCAGGTGCGGGCCTGAGCGGATGTCCAGCTGCCCGGGGTACAGCGCGGCGACGTCAAACAGGTGCTGCCGCACCTTGCACGTCATGGTGTTGGGGTTGTCGATCACACAGATACGCGTGTTGTTGGCGCCGCGGCTGTGGGGGCGGGCAGGCGGTAGGAGTCACGTGGTTCACGGCAGCGGTTGCAGCCACATGTTTGCGGGATAACAGTGGCAGCGACAGGCAGAGAGACGAGGCAGAGTAATGCAGCTGCTGCCGGCACACCATGCAGAGAACCCAGGTGCTCTAGGCAAGCCACCCACCGCCGCGTCGCGTTCACGCCGGGATGTACGTGGCGGTAGTAGTTGGAAAAGCGGCCAAACAGGACAGGCTGCCTGTTGGCCCACGGATACTTGGCGTTGACCGCTGCCACTTGGCTCAGCAGCCGCTGCGAGTACTTCTTGGTGTAGAAGTGGCTGCAGCCACATGAGCATGCACATGCGGCGCCGTGAGCGCACACATTTCATCAAAGCCATCACCATGCTGGCCGATATGGGCCATACGATTGAACGACTGTCACACATGATATGTGCATGCATGTGGATGTGGGTGCAGTGGGGCGCAGAGTCAGGGACCTGGCCCCTGCCGGCTCTGGTGCACGGTGTGTGCACAGGCAGCCGTGCTGATGCGACACCTGAGGGCCGCAGCCAATCAGCATCAGCCAGGGCACAGTCCGCGGCGCGCGGCTGGTGGGCGCTGCGTAAACTGGGTGCCAGCATAGATACACACCATCGGCACAGCATGGAGGAGGGCCACGCCACCCTTCCACACCCACACCCACACCCCCACACACACATTCCACCCGCACCCCGTCCTAACCCCGGGGCCTCCACGCGGCACATGGGGCCGCATGTTCCTGCGCTGTGCGCATGCTAGGCACCAGCCGAGCGCACGCACAAAATGGGGACGTGAATGTCGTAGTGGCCCGCAGAGCTGCAGAAGCGCAGGATGGGCAGCGGGTGTGTTGCGGGTGGGCCCGCCTCGCGCCGCTGCCGCACAGCCAGCCGCCGTTGCTGTGCCGCTGACGTGCTGCCGCATGGCTCTTCAGCTGCCATGTGGCTGCTATTGTGCGTGGCCTGCACACCTGCTGCACCTGACTCCCTGCCTGCTGGGTGCGCTGCTGTGCTTGATCTGCCTGCTGCCATGAGTCTGCTGCCATCAGTGCTACTGCCATGCGCCCGCAAACCGCCTCGCCTGCCTTGCGCTGCCCCATCTGTACTGCTGCCATATGCCCCACCCCCCTGCACCCCACTGACATGCGCACCCCCAGACTCCCCTGCTGCCTGTGTACTGCCTGCTGCGGCCACACCTCCCGGCCCTCGGCCCTCGTCCTGCAGCCCCCCATTGCCGTGTGCCAGCAGCCCCCGTGAGGTCGCAGGCAGGACACCTGGCCGCAGCACCATGGGCCGGTCACTCGTGGCCAACACGAACTCGACATCAGGGATCTTGTCCCCAAACAGCTCCTCCAGCTCGAGCATCACTCGCATGTACGTGAAGCTGCGGCCAGGATGGTGGCATGGGCACAGATCACAGGCATGCTGAGCGAACGTGAACCGTGCGTAGATACAGAACGGTAAGAAGCACTGCACATGTCAGGGTGCCGCACGTGCGAGTCGCAGTACAGATGCTCGTTTAATGGCTCACGGCCGGCTGGCTGCAGTGGTACACGCAGGGGGCAAGGCAGCAAGCCCGGTAGTTGCTCACAAGATGTTGGCGTGGTGGCCCAGCCACCCCGCTTCTAGCGTGGCATCAATGACGTACGCCTTGCCGCCCTGGAAGCCCAGCACCAGCCCCTTCTGCTTGTTGATTGTGGTGTACATCATGGCCGCCCGCTTCATGAGCGCCTGACTGATGCCGCCCAAGTCCTTCCATGGCTGCAGGTCCTTGTCGATGGCTGCAAGTGCGGGCAGCGGGCGCGGCAGCATGTGCAGTGCATGCGAGCCCGCAGCAGGCATGTCCCCCCTGTGAAGCAGGCTCAAACCAATTCAGCACGGCCTAGTTCCAATAGCACAGTATGCTTCCCTGCACAGCATGTGCAGCTGCAAACCTTCATAAAGGTCCTCAAACTGGGAGCAGTATTCCACTGCCTCCTCTGTAGACGTGAAGTTGCAGGGTAGCAATGCAGAACATAGCTGTTGTGCATTCAGAACAGCGATAATCATGATCAGCTGCGACAGCCCCAGTTCGTTGGATCGTAACATGATCGCAGCAAGTCAGCTGAGCCTATTATAATGCCATCTTTTACACTCCATTGGCAGTGCGGTAGCGGCATCATCATCTTGAAATGGCTTTTCAGTTAAGCGGCTGCACTCAAATCACATGTTGATATGGTACATGCATCTGCCGGCACTGCAGCATATGAGCCTGCAGCATATGCACGTCAGCGCATGATACGTGACCTTCTGAAAACGCGAAAGTTTCTAAATCGACCTCCACAACCCTCATGCATCCATGGCCTTGCCACGCGGTGATCACATCAGAGTAGCCTCGGTTTATGCCATCGTCATCATGTATATATACGTGTCAGGTCCTGAAAATCATGCAAGCCAAAAACTTTTTGTGTGCTTGAAGCACAACAGCACATAGCTGCGAGCAAGCGATAACACTTAGTTGCAGCCTAGCACGCAGCACGGCAGGGGTGCGTATCCTGCCTGACCAAAGGTGCGTACATGAGTTACACCAGGGCGCATGCGGGCAGTGCCCTCGTATCGTATCATGGTATCATGCCTGAGAGTTTTCCAAACATCTGCTGTTTGAGCGTATGCTGACACAAGTTGGGGCGCATGCGGCAGCGCAACTGCATGCAACTGGCATGAGCGTGTTGAGACTGCTGAAGACCTCAACCCTGGCCACGTGCTGGCGTGCTGTAGCTGCATGGCACATGCTGTCGGCATGCAGCTGAGCATGGGCACAACCCAAGGTGTCCATGCAGCATCAAGGCTGTAACCACATGCAGGCTGCTAAAAGAATATGGTGCACTAATCAATAATCGTACAAGCCAGGGTTGACCTGCACAAGCATGCTGCTTTCTGTAAACATTGAAAGTATAGGAATACCTCGCAGTCGAGGCACTTTGGGAGACGGCAAGCGATTGAACAACACGTCAATGGCACTGCGACTTCCATCTGCCAGCAGCTGTTGCGCTCAGATCGACTTCCACTGCTCAAGTCTGCTCTATATCTGTGTAAAGTATGCATGGTATTTGCACAGCGCTGTTCATGGGTTCCCTGATGGGCCACTGCACCGGCCAGCCTCATGCGAAGACGTGCGCAACACAGCTTTGTAACTACAGCTTTGTAACAGCCACAGGAGCAGCCAACGGGAAACCTGTCTGACTTCTCACGTGGGTTTGGGAAATGAAAAAGAAAGAGAGCCTTCTCTGCTCCTCGGCTCTTCTCGCCCAGCTGATTTGCACAGGGCTGATGGCTATTCATGACAATAAAATGATCCAGGCAACCGTATGACAATGTCAGACCACTTAATGGCTTCGACAGGTGCCAGCCCAAGCCATGTCTGAAGCTTAAATGGTGCCAATTGGCTGCAAGTCAGTGCTTCTGCTGCTGGCACTGCCCCATGTGGCACTCTCATGGGCTACAGCTGGCGCTGTGGAGAGCATGCTCAAGGCCGCTGTACCAGCCTCCTCAATGTGGAGCCGCCTGCCACCTACGCTCAGCACAAACGAGTTTGAAGAGCTGACTCCTGAGCTACGGGCACAGCACTGCGAGGCGACGTATGGCGAGCTGTTCCAGCCTATCCTTGCAGACCTGGGGCGCTGGAATGCGACCGGCATAACGCAGCAGGTGTGCGCGCCTGCATGCGCGTGCGCAGGCGCTCTGGCACACGGCAGCATGTACATCCGCATCGTGCAAAGTACACGCCACTTAAGCCGTGAAGGCACGAATAGGCCTCCTGTGATGCACCTACCGCTCACACAAACCTGCCTTCACAAGAAGCGGGCATGGCATGGATTTACACCTGGGATTCAACGTCGCCATTACGTCCAACCCTGATGAGAATCCAATGGGTGGGCACAAGCAGCAGCGTTACGCGCTCGTGCTCCTTGTGGTGCATGCACGGGCACGCAGATGATGGTGGGAGCGATCGAGTCCCATACGGGCCTGACTCCCCGTCAGAAAGGGTTTGCCGCTGGATTCTACAGCGGCAGAGCCGTACTGCCGACCGCCCCACTGCTGCACTGTGGGTGGCACCCATCAACTTGTGATGCACATGCCAGCCACTTGACCCAGCTGCCTGCACTTTGTTCACATGGTCTGCGCGTTTGTGCCAGCTGCCTGTGGCGGCATGAATGCGTGTGTGCCTACGTGCTGCTGCTTACCCGCCACGCAGCTAACATCGGGCACCATGCGGGCCTGTGGTTCGTTTACGTGCAAGCACTGATTGACCTGGAGCGCCTGTTCGGGTCTCTAATTCCGGACGTCGAGTTTGTGATCAGCACAATAGACAGGTGGGGGCTGGGCTTTGTTTTTGCAAAGGCCTGCCTGCACCACAACACATGCGGTGCGTGTGAAGCCGGCACACGGCCACAACCAAAGCGTGCCCTTGGCCTGACGCCACCATCACATGGATCAACAGCAGCTGCTGTCTCACAAACGATCTTCCGCCTGCACACAGGCCGATCTACATGGCGCGCAACCAGGCGCGCGCAATGGAGCCGGTGCTGCGCTTCTGCAAGACCAGCAGCCACGCAGACATCCTCATTCCCATCTTCCATTTCTACATGGTGCGCGGCAGCCAGCTGCGGCTGTGCACGCGGCATGCACAGCACGGGCACGCTGGCTGACCCCGTTATCGGCCACCGTATGCTGCAGCGGTGGCAGGTGGCTGCGCCCTAGTGCAGCACCACCCCATCGTCGCATGCTTGACGAATGGCCAGGCCATTCGTGCACAGCTGCACACCCGTGCTGCTGCCGCGCAGCGCGAGCACAACGCGCGGCTGATCTCTCAAATTCCCAAGATCAATGCCAAGTTCCCATGGCGGAGGCGGAAGCCCGTGCTGTTTGGCCGCTTCTCACCCTACCTCAGGTCAGGGCATGGCCGCTTGCCTGCTGGCTCTGCCACCTTTGTTCCCCTGTGTTGCCAACTGCTGCGTTAGCTTCTTAGGACCTCTGACACCTCATGTCACTCACTGGTGCTGTGCAGACGGCTGGCTGCTATTTGGGACCTCCATCCCTACCTTGTTTGGTTCAACTGTAAACTATAGCATGGTATATTACACTGGCGATATGCCATACTACTACATGTGACAAGACTGTTTGTACCTGCCCCGTATAATGCACAGCATATGTCCCCGCGCAAGCAAGTATGCGCTGCCCACTGCACAATCTGCCTGATGCTGCACGCCTGCCGCCCTTGCCGCTGTGTGCTGTCGTCACAGGCACATGCACCCTGAGGACCTGTACGCGCAGCGCCAGGGCTTTAATGGGTCACTCATTTGCACCAATGACACGATTGGTGTGAAGGCGTGCCAAGTGCGCAGCCACTTCATCAAATGGTCCAAGGCGCACAGGCAGCTGATAGATGTGGACAGGTGCGCACTGAAGGCTGCAGAGCGTGTGTCTCAGGGGTGGAGGGGTGTGTGCGTGCGTGGGCTAGGTGGGTGGGTGGGCCAGAGGGATTGGGGGTTGTGGGGGGCAGTGTGGGCAGCGTTCTGCCAAGCTGGCAGGAGCGGCGGACAGGGCAGGCGCAGGAGCCAGGTATGAGCAACCCAGCGTTCCCGATCAGGGTCGTGTGCATTTCATGCTAAACATGTGAGCGCGGATGGTGGACTCGCTTTGCACCTCAGGCACCCTCGGGTTGAGATGTTTGACCATGCACGCTACAAGTATGTGGTGGGTAGGTTGTGCCATGCACAGTCATGACGGATCATGGGCCCAGGACCAGGATGGGCATCATGCAGTTGCTGCGTCCATGCATCCTGCCCACCATCGGCTGCTTGCAACTCACGCAGTGGAAGCTTGGCAGCTGCCGTCTGTTTCGAAGTGATACTGGTGCGTGGGTGCGCGATTTCACTGCCGTGCAGGTCCATTTGGACGGCCAAGGTCTGAGCTCACGGTGCGTGGTCATCAACCAACCAAAAACGGCGGCGGATAAACCAGACGGCGGGCCTGCTGTTCAGTAGTATATGTGGGAACGATAAGCATGTTGTGAGCTGGCAAGGCAGACGGGAGGAACTGGCCTGCAGCAACGAGTAACGGTGTGTGTGCTGCCTGCAGCATTGACCAGCTGCTGCCGCTGGGGTCACTTGTGTTCAAGGAAGAATCGGGCTACCGCTCGTACTACTACCACCTGCTCAAGTGGGTGCAGGGTGCATATGGTGGCCGCATGCGTTGACGCGTTGATGTGCATGATGCATGGCTTTGCCCTGAGACGGACCATGGCGATGAATACAAAATCTATTGATGCCAGAGCATCATTCACGCTACACCTGCCCTGCCCAGCAAGTGGCAGCACATCTGGCGCACGCTTGACCTGGGTTTCACTATCCAAGCTATCCCACAGCTTGTGGTGGGTCCGCCTGTGGTGATGCTGCGCGCACGCAGGGAGTACGAGCACTACGTGCCGTTCTGGAAGCAGGTGAGGCTGCAATACAACACGAATTGGTGTGTCACAGCATGTATGGTCGTCCCCACGCTCTCACCACTTCATAATGGGCAAGTGACACTGGGTTGGTGGCTGGTTCTTCACATGGCTGCATGGCCGTTCACCTGCGAAGACAGCAGCCTCCTGGACAAAAGGATGCAGCACATGCATGCCACCCCCTGTCCCCCTCTGCTGCCCAAACAGGTGCCGGAGGAGGTCCTGGCGGTCCTGAATTGGGCACGCTTCAACGACGAGAAGGCGCGTGAGATTGGGCACAACGCGCAGGAGTTTGCCAAGCGCTACCTGAGCCGCAATGCTCGCGCGTGCTACTGGTTCAAGTAAGCGTGCCGTGCTGCTGTATGTTTGCTGGTTGTGCATGAATGGATGATGCGTGCAGCTCCACCCATCCATTCGACCAGCCAGTTGACACCATGCGATTGCTTCGTGACGCGCAGGCTGCTGAAGGAGTATGCTGCGCGGCTCAAATATAAGCCAGGGCCCAACCAACACAAGCATTCCAGCTATTACAAGCTGGCCAGCGAATACATTGCAAATGAGGCACAGGCATGGGAGGGCGGGCGGCGGTTCAACAACTACCCATTCTCCACATGAGCCGAAAGGGCCACACAGGCTAGTCAGGCTTGGCTTCTTGCATGCTGGGATCTTTTGCTGAGTATCACTGCCAGTACGCACCAAACTGCCAGTATGCGCCAAACACGGGACAAGGAAAACAGGTGTAACGCCCCGTGAGGTCAGTACATGGAGTGCTGGTTCTGATACTGATTTGCAAACTGGCGAGTGACTAACGCTGATCTGACGCGCTGGTGCGCTGACAGCTGGGTGGACCACTGACCGAACCTCGGGACGATTAAAACCTCGGACAGTAAAAATGCTATGCAACCTGCCCCATCCTAAGGCCCGGCTGGTGGCACGTGCTGCTAGGACTCTGAGCCGTGCGCCGTTAAGGGTTGTCGCCTTTAGGGACTCGTCCGCAATCCCTATCAACGTGACCTATTATTCCTTGCTGGGGGTAAGCAAGGCTGGCGTAACCAAGGACGTGATCAAGGACGCTTATGAGACGCTGGTCAAGACCAAACTGCAGGTCAGGTGGCAACCAGAGTCAACAGTTGATCTCCTAGTTGACCATACGACGTGCCCGATGCATGCTTGCAATAGCTTTGCTGCCCGGTAACCTGCATCGTTCTATCCCGAACGAGCCTGACAGCTGGTGTCAGCTTTGGGGGCACATGCAACACACATGAGGCGCAAGCATGTTGAGAGCGTGCATGGGTTGATCCTCACACGCGCAGGCCGCCTACTCTGCAGATACTATGTTCTCACGCGCTGTGCTCCTAAAGGTACGGGTGCCATACCATTCAGCACAGTGCGCAAAGCAGCAGCTGCGTTTACTGTTCGTGCACATGTGTGCCTCCACACGTTTCCACCTGCGCCTGCGCCCCGCCTGCCACCCCCCCCACACTCGCACCAGCAATAGTACCACCATCACCTTGTCACCCTTATATTAGACGATGCCAAACCGCGGCTCACCTGCCCTGCTGCAGAGCGCAGCCGAGGCGCTGAGCGACCGCACCCTCAAGCGTGGCTACGACAGCAAGCTGGCTGCGGGCCAGGAGGGCCTCAAGGTGTCGCAGCATGACCTGCCTGGGGCGCTGGTGTTGCTGCAAGAGATCGGGGAGCACGACGCCGTCATCGCACTGGCCGGCCAGTGGTTGGACAACAACGCGCGCTCTGCACCTGAGATGCCCGATGTGCCTGTCGCGCTCGTGCTCGCGTTCTGTGACCGCGCAGGCGTGCTACTGGCAGAGGTGGGTGTTGCAAAACAATGTCACGGCGTGTCTTGGCTGGGCACATATGCCGGGCGCAGCTTGGCAGCAGAACTCTGAGGACATGGCTGACATAAAATTGTACCGACGCCCCCTTCCCAATGTCCTGCACAGCCACAACTCCCTTCAGTCTGACCTCGTGCCTCCCGCCTCAGACATCATGCCTACTGTATCGTCAGCTAATTATAATAATAACACGGCGTGTCACAGATGTGTCTGCATGCCGGAGCCTGACAATCGTTATCTAAACACCATCACTAGAGGACCAAGCCAGCCTTGAATACCGGGAGCCGCCCCACTACAACACCTAGCACCCTGTTGGAAGCGAGCACCGCAAAGGTTAGCAGCTGGAGCTACATCGTCAGCTCCTGCTGTTTATTACCAACACAGTGTACTGCACTGCGCTGCGCTTTGCTGCTCGAACACCGAGCGATCCACACCGTGTGGCTGCACAACACCTGTCAACATGTGAGACCTTGAGCCGATCGACACGGCATGCCAATGGTAGCGCCCCTGCCAGACAAGCCGTCATGGGGGCATGCGCGCGAAACCTTGAACCCCTGTGTGCCGCAGGTGGAGGGGGGTGATGCTGGCCAGCTGGTGCCCGCGTGTGAGGACCTGGAGAAGGCAGCAGCTCTGTGCCGGCGGCATGACGTCGCGCATGAGCTGCAGGAGCAGGTGGCGGAGGCATTACAGGTGGGGAGAGGAGGGGCTGGGTGGGGCCCCGATCTGTCTGGGATCAGGGGTGCTGCAGCCCTGTAAGAGGATGCAAGGGAGGGGCCTTTGCTGGCTGCTGTGCATGCAATCGTAGCAACCGTGTGTGTGGACTGTGTGCTGTGTGAGCAGCCAGCCGGACGTGAAGGGTGCACTCATGGTGAGTGTGCTTGCCGGCCTGCAGCCCAAGTGGCGAGGTGCCGGTGTGTGAACTATGTGCGCGCTGCATGGCGCCGCCGCTGCAGGGCTATGCGCCCGCGTATGCGTGTGCCCTGATGGAGCTGCCGCTGGATGGCGCGAGCACACAGCGGCGCCGCCACGGCACCAGCCTGCTGCGCAGCGTGCTGGCTCAACGGCTGCCTGATGGGGACGCGGAAGCTGCGGCGCATGTGGCCAGGGTGCGTGTCTGTGTGCATGTGTATGTTGGGCTCATGCAGGGCCAGGCCATTCCGGTGGCGTGAGCTGAGGCTGCCTAGTATATATACGCGGTCATGCCAGTGGCTGGACACGGCACACGACTGGCGTTTGTTTCGTTGAAGCCACGTCAGTTCCACCTGGTGCCTTCGTTACCACGTCAGGGCTCGTTTGGGGCTTTCTGGTGCCGTTTTGGTTCGTGTCGATTGGGACCCTCCTCCATGAACCCTGCACCGGGACCCCTGACACCCCCCTTTGCCCCCCTCCCCCCCCCCCTTTCACCCCAGGTGGAGGGCATGCTGCGTCGCGCACGTGGCGGCCTGACTGCCGCGGAGCAAATTGCGCTGTACCCGGTGCTCGCGCGCTCGCCGCTGTTGACCAGCACAGCCGTGGCCGCCACGGACCGGCTGCGGCTTCAGTCAGACCTGCTGTATGACACCGCGCTGGCGTACCTGGCGGAGGGGTTTGCGCGCGGGTGGGCGCACTACGTACACCTCGCGGACGGGCTGCTTGCACGTCTGGAGGGAAATGCGGCGGTGGCGGCGCCCGGCGGAGAGGCGGCTCAGCTGGTGCGATACGGCTGCTTGTACGAGGGCTCGGAAGGGTGGGGGGACGGGACGGGGTGCTGGCGACGACAGTGTGGTTCCTGACTCGCCCAGCGTGTGTGGTTTGGGGTGTGGGTGTGGGTGTGGGTGTGTGGGGGGGGGGCGGGCTGTCATTGCATGGGTTTCTGTGTGCGCGGTGCATTCAGGTCCTTCAGCGGCAGCAATGCCCGCAAAGTGCACACATGACAGGAGAGCCTGGAACAGGCTTGCTGACATGCTTATCGAGATGGACACAAGCCGCACGGCTGCAGTGGCCATGAACCATTAAGAAACAACTTTGAAAGTTATGAGGGATCTTGTTGCTCCTGTCTCGCGGCAGGCATCCATGCGCCATGATGGGCGTACGATGTAATCAACACACACACGCACACGCTCCACCTATGCTGGCCCCTGCATCCCTGGAGCAGCAGCGCCGCCCCCCTGCTTCTCTGCCATGTGCCCGCAGTACCCGGTGTGTGTGGAGCGCGCGTGCTGCGCGGTGCTGCTGAACCGGCCGCAGCAGGCACTGCGTGTGCTGGGGCTGGCATCCAACACGCCTTACCCGGTGGACCGGGAGGTGGGGCCGCGGTTCTGTGCACACCATGCCCTGTATACCTGTAGTATATGAGAATATGACTCATATATTGATATATGTAATTGTGCATGGATACAGCTGTGGTCAGGCGGCTTCAGTCAGCCAGCTTCAGTTGATGGCTGGCCACCTGCTGATGATGCACGACAGCCGCAATCGGGTCGTGCTCATGGTTTGCACCCAGCTCATCGCACCAGCCAAAGCACACCGGGCCACTGCTGTCCAGCCCCACGCAGGCCATGCAGGTGCCCTAGACCGTGTCCTAAACCCTGAAAGGTGCTGCCGTGCGGGGCTGCTGTCCAGCAGCATGTCGGCTAACTTGGTGCCTGTGCTGCCACATGGTGCTGCTGGCCGCAGGTGTCTGCGTTTGTGCTGGACCACTCCAACACACCTGAGGACCCCACACCCGGCCTGGCCGCGCTGGCGCAGGTGCGGGGCCGCAGCACCAGCAACAGCAGCAGCTGCCGCTGCTGGGATTGCATCTGTGGGGCAGTGCACCAGCCACGCCTCCAACCATCCATGCTGCTCAGCAGCCTGGTTCAGGTGTAGACCAGACCAGACCAGCCCTGAGCCGTCAGGGCTCTCCACGTCCTCTCAACCCTGAGAACAACACTGGTTGTGACGGAGGGAGCCGTTTTGAGGGCTCCTGCGCAGCACGCGGACCAGCCAAGCAGCTGCTGCAACCCCCAACTGTCTGTTAACCCGCATGCAACCCCCAACCTCTGCACACCCGCACTGTCCCTGAGACCCCCTCAGGTAGTAAGCTTATGAACTCACTCAGCCCTGCCGGTGCTGTACCATTACACACTGCACTCGATCGCCATGGCGGCCGCATGTACTATATATGTACGACATATGCAGATATGTAATTAGAGTATTTATTATGTCAAATATCGTGTACTGTATATGTACTATACTGTGGCCGCAGAGCTGGCTGCAAGAGGCCGCGCTGCGTGGCTTCCGCGAGTGGCGGGGTGAAGGCCGCAGTGTGGAGGGCGCGACAGCATCGCTGGGCCCCTGGTTCTCGCATGGCGCCGTGCGGCCGTACCTGGCGGTGAGGGCGGATGGGTAGAGTTTTTGGGGTTGGTTTTCTTTCCTTCCTTGTGGGCGAGAAGAGGAGGGGAGGGAGGGGGCACATTGAACCGCCGTAACGCAACGCACCTGGCCGCCCTACGCCGGATACAGGACTGTGCAGCAGCTGGACGCGTGGCTGCCACTTGTAACCGCCACAAGCGGCTGCACTGTGTACGTATGTGTTCAACCTGTGCGCGTGGTGTCATGCAGCCAGCATGGTGTATGGATGCCTTCCTGCCACATCAGCCTGTGCTTGGTGCACATGCATGTACTGCCGTGCAGGTGTACTCGGTGCTGCGCTGGGGCCCGCTGCTCGAGTTTGTGCACTTCATGTGCACGCTGGGTGAGCGGCTGGGTGCGCTCTTTGCACGCCCACCCGCACCACCCTCTGCGCCCGCTGTCCCCGCTACCACGTCTGGCAAGGGCGACCGCCGTGTGCGCGCGCCGGGGCCAAGGCCCTCACATGCTGCAACCACAGATGGCAGCGCAGCTGCCGCGGCTGAGCGGCTGGGGTCTGTGGCTGTGTCAGAGCAGGCAGGAGGCCCTGCGGCGACAGCTGTGTCAGCCGCAGCCCACTCCCAGCTGGCTGGTGCCACCCCCTCCGCCTCTGCTCTTGCCCGGGATGTGCTGCTGGGCACGCGGGCGGAGGTGCAGGCGAGCGGCCACGCTGGATGCGAGCATGACATCAGTCACACTGCTGCCACGGCTGCGGGCACTGCCATGGCAGCTGATGGCAGTGCCCCCACGGCCACAGGTGCGACTGCTGGCAGGGCCCAGGAGGAAGACAGCGGCGTGCCTGAGCAGCCGCTGCTGCAGCTGCAGGAGCTGATGCAGCAGCCGGAGCTGACGGTGCAGCAGCTGAGGGAGAAGCTGCCGCAGGGGCTGCTGCCGGAGCGGCCGATGCGCAGGGATGAGGGCGGCATGGAGGGTGGGTGCTGCCTTGTCTCTTGTGCCACGGGCTCCTTGCATAGGCTCCTTGAGGTTCATCCTGTTGTCTAAGGAGCCTGGTAGTCAGTTGCCCACTGGACTTGATGCATGAGTATGCGCGCTGCCTTCCTGCATGGCCCTGTCTGGCATGTGCGATTCACGAACAACATGGAGTGTGAACCGTGTGATGCATTCCCCTACCCCTGCACTCCCACAGCCACGCCGCATCTCCCGTGCCGCCATTGCCGGCGTGGATCCTGCCACTGCCCTGTGCACTACCGGTGCCTAATGATACTGGCATGTGGCAGCACGCGCAGGTGGTGGTGGGCTGTCCCAGCGCGACCTGCGCGCGCAGCTGGCATCGATGGAGAAGGAGATGTGGGACTCAGGCAGCAGCGCCCCTTCTGGCAATACCGCGGGTGGCACGCTTGCCGCCGCGGGCACGCGCTACCTGGCTGGCTTGCTGGCAGTGGTTGCGGTCGCGGCGGCCACACTGCGTGTGTGGCTGCCGCACGCACAGGCACTCAGCACTGCTGTGCTGGTGCCTGCTGCTGGCGCGCACGCTACTGCGGTGATGGCGCCGGCGGTGGGTGCCGGCAAGGCTGGCAAGGGTGTGAAGCACCCCACACACTGAGACCGGGCACGCGCACGTGTGCGTTGCGTGGATGCTGGGCTTGTGTGCTTGATCAAGGTCAGTTGTGGAGGTCGGGTAGACGGCGCACACGAGGCTGTGAGGAACTGGTCTAGGTAGCTGCTCAGGCAGAGGGTGGACACGTCTACGGGGGGGCTAAGATCTAGATGGCCAGGGGGTCTTCTTCTGAAGGTGTGTCTGCAAGCGTACGGCAAGGTTATGACAACTGGTTCTGGATGTGCTGAATGGGGCTGAGAGGCAGCTGCGGCCTGCAGAACATGCAATGGACAGCGCAGCCAAACGTTGTGGTGGCAAGGTGTAGGCTGCGACATGATTGACCCGCTGTCCGGGTGTGTTTCAGATCAGTATGGCGGGTGTTGAGTGCTGTGCTGGAGTGCCGCAGTGCCTACTGGCTGGACTTGCAGCCTCCTCGCCTGCCAGTCGAGATGCCATGAGTTGAGACCAGCATCAGGATTTGAGACTTGAGCTCTGGCTTCATTTCCTAAGGTGTACATGTCTTGAATTACAGGGCCTGGCATGCGGATCTAGTTGCGCAAGATCGATAAGTAACAGCTTTGTGAATTGCAAAGAAAAGGGACCCCGCCAGGAACCCCCCTCCCCCTTTTCAAATCCGGTACACCACCTTGTTAGCCCCCTCGAATGGCAGCACCTGCACGCGTGTCCCTGGCCCCCCTTGCTGCACCAAATACTCCACCAGCAGCGGGTACGTCACAACCGGCTCCCAGCCTTCCACACCCACCTGCCCGTCCAGCGGCTGCAATGAAGCTTGTGTGACACCGGTGCCCCCACCCGGCTGCCGCAGCAGCTCCGAAGGCACCTCCCACATGCCATTAGACGTGGAGGGGGCAGGCATGGGTACCTTTTCACCTCCACCCAGGCCAAGGCCAGCGCCTGCTGCAGCACCAGAACCCTCACCCTGCGGCGGTCCCTGGTGGGGGTGGCCCTGCGCTGTAGGTGTGTTGGGCCCAGCCGCCGCTGCTGGCACTGCAGCAGCAGCAGCAGCGGCAGCAGCCGAAGGCATGCGCACGCGGCGGTGCGGGAACAGGCGGCCAAACACGCAGCACGGCACGACCACAAACGGGCGGCGTGCGCGCGTACTGACGCGCGGCGTGCCGCCCGGGCCGCCCACCACGCCCCCCGCGTTTGCGAACGACCAGATCTCCTCCGTCGCCTGGTCGGGGTGCAGCCCCACGACGACACTTGCGTGCGCGATGGTGTGCAGCGCGTGTGCCAGCTCCTGGCCCTCAAGCCGACCCCCTGGCCAGCTGATGGGTGGCCCCGGGTCGATCTCATGTATCCCTGTGTCATGGCCCTCCTTGATGCAGCCGCCGTGGTGCGCATGCACCTCGATCGCGCGCCGCCACAACGCCTCCGTGAACCACGCGCGCACCTGAGAGAATCGCTGCTTTGACTCCGGCTGCTGCTGCTGTGGTGGCTGTGGCGGCGCGCGTGCCGCTGATGCCGCAGCAGCGGGTGCAGGTGCGGGTGCGGGTTGTGCATCGGCTGCCCGGTTGGCACCTGCCACCTCCTCCCCCTCCTGCTCTCCCTCCTCTTCGTCCTCCTCGCCCTCTGCCTGCCCAGCCCCACTGTGGCCCTCCATGCTCAGCTGAACCGCCGCCTGTGCCGCACACAAGTTGAAGAAACTATGACCATCGACAAGGTAACTCACCACAACCACAGTTGATGAAAAGAAGACGGACGCAGCACCTGGCTGCCAGCTGACAGGCGACCCAGGCAGGCCCCCTGCCTCCCTCAACAGTATCATACCCTCGATGCACGTTCGCCTCCCCCCCTCCCCCCCTTCCACTCTGCGCACCTGGCTGCCACCGTCAGCCAGCCTGGCCAGCACCTTGTGCTGGAAGCGTGAGAGCTTGAAGGGGCGAGGCTCGACAAGTGTGACCCGCACGCCATGCATCACCTGTGCACACAGCCGCACCCACCGCCAAGCATGCATGCATAATGTTATCAACGTGGGCATCCGTGTGTGAGGGATCTGCTGCCGCTGGGTACGCCACCAAGTGCCCGATGTGTAGCTCCCCTTTACATCGTGCAACCAGCTTGCATGATGTCAGCCCATGCATGCACAAGGATGAGCTGTGAGAGGCGCATGCGCAAAGAGCACCACAGCCTCTCAGCGCATCACACCTGTAGCTGGAATGTGAGCGCGCCGCGGCCGCCAGCCACGTCCAGTACACCCGTACCGCTGTTTAGGTACTCCAGGCCGTACGTGTCCACCTGCGGTACGGTGGCAGTACAGCCATGGTCGCAGGAAGGCCCCTGGTGTGCTGTGTTCGCCCAAGGTTGTAGTAGTGCAGGTAGGGCTGTGGCTGGAACAGGGTGGTCAGGCACCGCAGTGCCATGCAGCAACACCGATAATGAAAGGCCATTATCACAGCCTCATGAGGCGCCCGCCGTACCAGCCATTTCGCCAGGAGTGCCGCGCGCCGCCTCTTTGCAGCCGCACCACCCGCGGCGTGCACGCTGAACCCTTCGGCCGCCGCTCCCGCCGCGCGCTGCTCCTTCCTGCACTCACAGAAGTGGGTCCCGCCACAGCATTGATGTGCAGCGACCCTCATGACGCAGCAAGCGTGCATGCGCTGTCAGGTTGATGCTTTGCTGTGGCGCAGCCCCTTGGCACCCACCGTGCAGCCAGGTATGCGCGCTTTGCATCTGTACGCTCCTGGCCGGCCGACACATGTAAGAACGCACACCCAGCGCCGCGCGCGCACCGCCCAGTGTTGAGCCAGAACCTGCAGCGGGGCGCGACCAGTGTGCACGCCCCCAGCTCTTCCATTGTCAGTAGCGCCCTGAGTAGCGCCTTGAGTGCCAAGAAGATGCATGTCAAATGCCAAAAAATACAGGTGAAAATTACAGGATTGATCACACACATGATGCTGAGGTGCCATGAGGACGCACGTTGAAGTACAGGGTTGATCACTCACAAGGTGACTGCCCAAGGTCAACGCATGCCTGACCCAAGCCCGGGCTCTGCAGCCTGCAGCACCCACTTGCACACACGCAGCCCGTCATCACCATCAGCACCAGTGCCACTGGTTAACGCCGCGGGCACATCTCCTGCTTGGCCGCCATGGTTGGCCGCACCCTCCCGGCTGAGCAGCACTGCAGCGGCAGCAGCCACGCCCGCAGGCATGCGCGACACGGCCTGCGCACCATGGACACATGCACAGCAGCATTCGGCACTGAGATTGTAAGCCCTGGCAGCCCTATCACAGCCATCTGCAACCTGCGCACCACGCCCACATGTACAGCGGCTTCAGGCGCCGCAGGGCCCTTGCAACCCTGGCCGCCATACTGCAGCCCCTCTGCTGCTACCTGCTGCTGATCCCTGCCGCCATCCCTGCCGCACCTTGCCACCTGCGTGGTGCTGCTTCGTACTGCTGCCGGGCCCTGCGTTGCGCTTGGCGTACTGCTCCGCCCACCATGTGACCGACTCCTGGTCAGGCACGAACTGGGGCCCCCCTGGCTTGTCGGGGTTGCTGGTGTGCTGGTCGGCCCAGCGTGTGAGCACACAGAGGTGAGTGACGCACAGGGAGCCCTGACCATCGAATGTGCCGAACGCTTGCAGCGTGTCCCCGAGGCTAGCAGTACAGGTTTAGGGTGGAGAAGCAAGCAGTGCACAAGGTGTGACCAGTGTGTGGGGGCGTGTATCCTAAATGCACATGATGCAGGAAGGGTGGGTGGCATGCAGGCTGTGCCAGATGCCACAATCCTATCGGGCATGGCTGCCAGGCATCATGTGTTTTCATGTCTTCGTCAGCTGAGGATGCAGCTGAGCAGGGCCACGGCTAGGAGGCTGCATACTGCGCGGCATGCGCCGAGGCAGAGCACTCACTGCACGGTGTCGCGCACGTGCTGCACAGCTGTGACGTCGCCGTACACATCCTGTGGGGGCAGCAGCCATGCCGATGGACCTCCCTTGCATGCATGCATACATGCATGCATGCATACACGCATGATGCCATGCATACAATGCATAATGCAGAGGGTTCTCCTTGTGATCCTCGGCGTGTGATCAAGGCTGGAACATGCTGTACAGCAGCACACTAACAAAGTTGACCACCACTGACCAACTTCACCACGAGCTCAATGTGCTGTGGGTCATCGTGTCCATCGGTTCGCCTCAAGTCATAAAACACTAGCTTTTTTGAAAGCGCCCGACAATGTATAACCTGTCCGATCACGGCTACAGCTTCTTTGTTCATTCGAAAGCGTCATTCCATCGCGCACTGGAACCTAAGCATCGCATTCGTATGGTAAGCAGGCTTGGTAGATTCCGATCATCAAAGAATCACCGTTGGTCGGTTGCTGTTTCTCTTTCTCATTATCACACACAGAGCGTCCGCTGTAGATTTTGTGCTCAGACTCCTTCTGTTGCTGCTCTTGCCCTTTCCAATGGAAAACAGTATTCAAGCCTCCGGCCAGTCTCACACGCATGAACAGCGCCTCTCATCGCTGATGCACACAGCAAATGTCCACGCACACATGACCTTGCTACCAGGTAACAAGTCATTTCTGTTTCCACCAAACCCAGTGCTTAAAATCATGGTACTTGGCTTTTGACCCGTGGTGGGCTGCTCTCCGTCGCTGCTCGCCATTGAATGACAGCAACAGATTCCTCCTGTCTGGCTCACCAGACACATCCATGCAGTCTGCCCAGCACATCCATGCATTCTGCCGCAGACTGTGCAAGTAAACAACATCTTGCATCATCAACAGCCGTTTCAACTATCAGAGTGTTCAAGTCGAGTCTTGATGGCTCCCAGCTGATCCCATTATTGCATTTGCCGGCCTACAGTTCTACACCTGGCCCTTCCCCTGGCACACCTGGGCTCATCTCGGCAAAGCATACATGTACAGAATACTCGCTCACGGACCACTTGCGACCACGAAATATGTACACCACTCCCACAACGGTTTCCAGCAGCGGCGGCCGCTGGCAGGCCAGGCCATACATCGTGCATTAGTTGATAACGTGCAGGCTGCATGCTTGAGCTCAGTGCAGCGTGAGGGAGTTGGCATAGAGGGTGTCCAGGTAGCCGGTGGCCGCCGCCACACCCAGAATGACCACGGCCGGGCCGATGAACGCAAATGCGAGCCACGCAAAGAACGGCGAGTCGTTGCGCTGCGGTCGCAGGGAAGGGGGTGGTGGTGGCGAATTAGCCAGTTCATAGGGTCGTGCCAGAGGGAATCAAGAGGATAGGGGGCCTCGTGAGCGTGTGTGCATCCAGTGCGTGTGTGTGTGCGGATGTTGGGGTTGGGATCAGTTGTGGGCGTGGGTACGCAGTATTCATGTGCTTCCCGAGCCAAGGGCGAGCACAGCTTGAGCACAGTCTAAGCACCAGGCACCTCACAGTGGCCGGACCGGTGACAGCGGGACCAGGCAGGGAGGTGGGGCCCGCCTGTCATGGGGTCATCTGCATCCTCAGGAGGTGGCCCCCGAGGTGGTGCGCACCTGTGACACCTCGTCCATGTACGCGCTGCGGCGTGCGATGCGCTTGTTGACCTCCGAAACCTTGGAGGAAGCTGCCTCGCGTGCCGCAAACTCAGCCGCCATGCGCTCGCCTGCATCACATCACACCCACGGATCACACCAAAGTTTGCCCAAATTCCCCAGCAGTCAATCCGGCATACAGGCAGTCGAGCCAGCTGCTGCTGTCCAATGTTTGCCGCGGTGGGCTGCAGTTTTACCGACAAGTTGGGCCCATGGCAAGCGCCGGCATGCAGGTACGTCTGGGTCACACCGTATGAAAGTATCAACAATGCTGACGATCCACTTCTCAGCTGTGCAGCTGCACACCCAGGCCAGGTCCCGAAGCAGAACAGCAAAGAGCAAACCCACACACTGCTGCTCTATTTCTTTGGAGAACAAGACTAGCTAGCACACCAGGCGGCGCGCAACCACCCACCAATCGTCATGCCGCCATCATCCTCTGCGCTTGTTAGGCTGCTGAATGGCTGCGCCACACCCGCCTCCTGACCCTCCCCACCGCCGCCAGGCACCTCAGCGCCCGGCTGGTCGGGCACGAGCGTTGGGCCTGAGGGGCGTGGTGCCACGTATGGTGAGGCCGCCCAAGCAGGGTCGCTAGTGTTCAGGTAGTCCTGCACCACGAGCTGAATCTGCGACCAGCCACACAGCACCACAGGCAGCTCTGAGGGCTGCCACCTGGCTAGACCTGGAGCCTGGCTTGGGCGAGGTGTAATTGAATGCTGATGCCGGTGATAGGTACATGGACCACGCAAGCTCACCAGCCTGTGCCCCTGACACACCTCCCACCATGACCACAATCATCGAAGCATGGCCCCCCGTCCCCACGCACATCCGCACCCACACCCACATCACACCATCCCTGCCCTGGCCTCCCCATTGCATGCGAGGGCCACATACCTGCCCCATGCGCCGCAGCCGCAGCGCGTCCTTCACAAAGCGCAGGCTGGGCCGGTCACCCATGTCCCACACCTGCGCCCGCACACAAACACACACACATATCCTGTCTTGCGGCAGGCGTCTATGCGCCATGATGCGTGTACGATGTAACCAACACACGCACACACGTCCGCACACACGTTCTCAAGTAACCTGAAGTGACACACAGTGATGCATGCGTGGCTGCAAGTTAAGGAGTCATACACGGTCATGCATGCCGTGTTTGGTTAAAGATTATAGCATCTGTTCCCGAGCACTGTTGTTGTGTGCTTTTCGGGGTTTGTATTCAGAAAAGCTTTGTTGTTACAAATGCATTTCAGCCTTGCTGGCCATCATCAGTGTAACTATAACAACAATTTTTTTCTGAATACAAACCCCGAAAAACACACAACAACAGTTCTCGGGAACAGATGCTTTAAATTTGAACCAAACACATTGCGCAGCCATGCAGCCATGCAGCTGTGCAGCCATGCACATTGAGTATGTGAGGACCCACCTCCGTGTCCCTGACAGGGTCACTGATGCCCACCACTTTCTGCCCACGCTTAATGCCGGCCTGCACGTGCCGCGGCCATAGCGCACATGCTACACCATGCCATGCCTTCTCCTTGACCAACAACGAATACAGTGCTGGCAGGGAGGGCACATGCCGCAGAGGGCAGGTAATATGCACAGCTGCAGACTGTACTCGCTGGGCGATGCCTGCATGCCGTGCACGGTACTTAGTACACTGTGTGGCCCAGCCGCTGCAAGTGCTGGCAGCTCACAGCCTCGCCACGCTACAACTGGCCACAGCACCAAAACCCTGAACCTCAAGCCCTGAACATCCAACCCTGATCCCCATCCCAGTCACCTGAGCCGCCTCAGAGCCCGGCTCCACCCTAGACACCACGATCACCTGCAGAACACAGGCCAGCCAGTGCACATCAGTGACACATTGTGCAGCGCTGGCAGCGACATTCAGCAGCAGATAAGAGCGTCATGTGCAGAGGCTGCGCAGTGCATCAGCTGTGTCCGGCCTCAGCTTGGCAGCCACTCTGTGCCTGTGGGCAGCTGCACAGGGCACGTGCCCTGCTGACGAGGGATGCCCTTTATGGTCTCACATGCGCCAGACAAGGGGCATGTGTATGAAAATGGTTGCATCCTGCCAGGCTTGGGACCTCCAAGCCTGGGCAGATGAGCGGTCCAGTATGTGCCCTTGGGCACCCAGCGCCTCACAGGCTCAAGCACAGCGGAATCCTCTTGGGAGCCTCTGACAAAACACCTGACTGCGGCATCTTCTTTTCAGGTACGGCAGCGCCAGGCGCCACGTACCTGGCCCTTGCCCTGCGGCAGCACCTCCAGCTGCAGCGCACTCTCAGCACCGCGCGCGCCCAGCCACACACTGCAGGTGTGCGCGGGGTCGGCGATTACTTGGGCGGGTGGTGCAGTGTGCGCATCCATTGTTCATCTGGCGGTCCATCAAGCACAGCCCACAGGCTACAAGGAGCATCCCTGGCTGTGCATGAACATTCAGTATGTGTGTAGCAACATGCGGGCGGGCGTGCCATTGTGTATACATGAGGCTCGTAGGCCGCAGGGTCGCCCAACTGCCAGAAGCAGTCCTGGCTGACCCTATCCTGCCAGCATGCATCCACTGTGCCAGCCAAGACTGCGCCTTTGGTCTACAGGCCGTGCGTGACCCATGCAAACCCTCACAAACCTGCGCTTTAGCTCTGTCTGTGTTGTGTTGGCGCTAGCCACTGCCCAAGCTCGACGCCGGGAACGTGTATTCGCTGCGCATGCGTAGTTGCAATCGGAGGGTTTGGCAACGAACATACCACCTATGTAACAAACAAGGCATTACGCAGCACGCAACGAACCATTGATTGGAGCACGCTGCAGGAAAGGAGTCATCGCTGACGTTCGTGATGGCCGTGCTCTGCACAATGTGGCTCCAGGTGAATATGACATGGCAGCCATTCCTGCAACAAGTAAAGCAGTGTATGAGTGCCAACATCGCAAAAACCACAAAATGCGAAGAACCAATAACCTGTGACGGTGATCTGAGCGGGGCTGGAACGAAGAGCTAACGGACGTGAGGGTGCACAAGTAAGATATATGATGATGCAGTGCTCATCAACAAACTCACGGGCTGCAGCACCCATCAGGCGTGCTGCTGCCAATGCAGCACGTGTAGCAAGGCGTCCGCAGCTAGTTGTTTGCAGTGCCCAGACATCGGAGACGTAAGTGTCTGGTCTCTAAAGTATCTTCAACACTCACCTCAGACGCACATTGCACCATTGCATCACCACAAGGAAAGGGGGTCACAAGCCTGAGGACCATGCCGTTGTACAGCAGCCAATGCCATCAGCACACGTGCTTGTGACCTCACCATGTGTCAGGGTGCGGCACGTGCACCACGCGCACACCGCGTGGTACACCACACGCAACAGTGGGGCACCAGCCTGCACATCCGGGCATCATGAATGCACATGTACCCCTGTGGCACCCATCCCTGTACGCAGGCGCATGCTGCCTGTGCCATCGCTGGCGGAGGCGCAGGTCTCTCAGGCTGCTCAGGCCATCGAGGCGGCATGGCGTGCAGGCGTCAAGCGCCAGCGCATTGAAATCCTGCTGCCCCTCATCGGGGCGACCGACCTAGATGATGTGAGTGTGCCTTGCGTATGACCGCCTGCCTACGTGCCGCGTGCATTCGGCGTGCATGGTACATTGTAAATCAGTGTATGCCTGGCATGTGCTCCTGCCCCGCCCTGCCCGGGCACATATGCGCCCGAGGCCAGAGCGCCTTTACTGACTGCCCTTCTGCTGCTGCGCCCCCATGCGTACCGCCTGCATGTACTACTCATCAGTGGCCGGGCGGCATCCGGCAGCAGTTCAAAGCAGCTCAACCGCTGCTGGAGCAAATCCTGCGGGCTGTGAAGCAGGTGGAGGGGCTACAGGGCCCGCTGTCGGCCGAGATCTGGGATGATGGTGATGCCGTGGGTGAGTGAATGAGGATGAGTGAGGGTGTGGGCTGATTGGGGGGGGGGGGGG
>BDCZ01000269.1:0-82597 GCA_001662365.1 Chlamydomonas applanata | reverse complement strand
AAGTTGCGGCATTGTGGCAGGGTCGCGTTGCGGGTGTTGTTGTCCATGTCAGGGGTGGCAGGAGGTGGTTGGTGCAACTCTACTGTTGCACCAGCAGCTACTGGCAGGAGCAATGACAAGCAGGGGGCAAGGGCCGTGGCTGGTGGGGGGATTGTGCGCGTGGCAAAGCGGGTGATTTTAAGTGTGGGTAAGACGGGAGTTCCTCTCAGTTGCGTGATTTTCTCTGATTCCCCCGAGATTTGGCACACGCCCTGGAAGCACATGGCGTGTGTTAAGCTGGACACCATGACTTTGCAACGAGTCATTGTTTGGGCTGGGGGATCCCTTAAATGCGGTCACTGAGCCAGCATGCATCACTAAGACCACCAGGGCATGGATAGGTGGTTGATTAGCTGGTTAGCTGGGTCGGGGTGGTCTGCCATCTTGGTCTCGGTCTGCATGCGCCTGCCCAGGGATGGGGCATGAGGCAATAGCATGGAAGCCAACATCAAACATGCACCCATGAAACATAGGATGGTGAATGGCGGTTCTGCAGTGCAGTGTGGGGCTACTGCATGTTGTTATTTCCAGGAGGAGCGGCCTGACGTTCACAACCTGCTGTGTGCGCGTTGGTTCCCTTGCCTGTATGTGGTGGTGGCGTGTGTTTGTGGGAAGGGGGGATGCATGCTATGGTACTGCTGTACTGCTCAGGTAGGGTTTTGCCTACCTGAGCAGGCAAAACCCTACCTTGCCCTAAAGTAGGGTACCCTGCTGTTCAGCGTGCCGTGAGGCCTTTCTTCACAGACTGCAGGTCCTCTCACTGCACGAGAGGACCTGGAAGGGACTGGAAAGGAGAGCGTTGCATGCACCGTTCAGCTTCCCAGAGGAGGAGCAAGAGCCAGGCAAGGCAGCATATGAGGCTAAGGAGGTCAAGCACGGTCTGTTACATAGCAAGTCTGCAGGGTGGGAGGGTGATGAACACACCGAGCCCCACCTCACGCTGTGTAAGAGCTTCCGTCTATCTCTCCCATCCTTCCTCTCCCTCAACTCCCTCCCTCCCCCCACCCCCCCTTCTCACTCATTTCTCTGAGTCATGCACCCGCATCTCCTTTTCCCATTTACTCCGTCAGCCCAGCTGCATGACAGACCCAGTCAGTCAGACCAGCGGCATAAACACCCCGGTCGCCGGGTCAACTGCACCAGTGGGCCGCAACACAACACCGCGCGCGTCCAGCTCAACAGCAATGCGCGCAATGTTATGAGCATCATCCAGCCCTGAATGGTGGCGGCCAACATGGGGTAGGCCCAGCGCTTGCAGCATGCCCATCATGCCATGCGAGCGCTTGCTCTGGCCCTTCCTGCCGCGGCCTTGCCCCCCTGAAGCCTGTTGCTGCTGTGCGTTGTACCAGGCCATGAAGGGCACCTTGACGTTGCAGAATGTGTGCCAGGTTGGGGGCAGGCAGATGCCCCGAGCGCGTGCCTCGGCGTGCATGTGCTTCACGTCCCAGTCACCACATGTTAAGAACATGGGGCTGCAGGGCCTGTCGCTGTGGGTTCCAGCACATGTGGAATCTGGCTGGCTGGTACCGGCCGCGCTGGCGCTGCGTCTGCCCTCGGCCTGACTCATACCCATGGTGCCGTCCCCTACCCCATGCAGCGTGCTTGCATAATGTGTTGACATTGCGGGGCTGCTTCCTGTACAGAGCTCCTGGTGGCCAAGCGTGCTGGGGTTCACAAACCCGTGCTGTACCGTCCACTGATCAAAGGCAGCCAGTGCATCTGGCAGGTCCACTGCTCCGTTCTCCAACTCGACTTGGTGCTGCTCTATCCCAGTCAGCTCTGCGCAGCACAGGCGGAATGTGTATCAGGGACAGAGTCACATAACTGAGCCGCATGCATGTGGGCCCTCACAGGGGCTCCTCTGCGATCGTCAGCAAGCGCCTGCATGCCTCCTCATACAAAAGGCAGGCATGATGATGAATGTGCATGCACAGTGGACCGGTCAACCTCGAGCATGTGCAGCCCTCCTAGACGGGATGCAGTGGGGCTGCTGGCCATGGTTTTTGAGCGGGTGGGGGTAGGGCGTGGGGCCATGCAGGATCAGGCCTGTACTCATCATGCAAGAGCATGCAGAACAGGCTCGGACCTGTGCAGAAGCGCGTCAGGACGGGGTTCTTCTTGGGTCGAACAAATGTCCTGAAGGTTGCCACCACCTCGTGGCTGAGTGCATTCACTGCCACGACTGGAAACTCGATGATCTCTTGAGGCGATATTTGTACTGGATTGTCGCAGGTCGCCTCAAAATCTACAACAAACCAGTGGGTCGGCCGCTGGGGCCCCGTTTGATGTAGGGCTTGACTCGCCATCCGCAGAGATTGCGTAGAAGGCCACCTTAAGCTGTGGAGCATTATATATAGTCACCAATAGTTGAGGAAGGCCTGATTCCAACTGCTGACTCACACCCTTACTGCCATCGGCATGGCAGGGCTGCCAGGAAGCCTCTGCAGCTTCTGCACAGCTCCAGGCTGGTGCAAGTTAGGTTACAATTTCAACATCCTACAAGGTCGCATCGCATACGCAGACTCTGTAAATCAGGTCACCTGAGCGCCTTTGTACCTCAAACGCTGCCTGCAGCCTTCCTCAGTGCGGCCAGCTGTGCGCGCCCGGCCTCATCCAGCCCCACCCAATCATGTGAGTCAAATGCCTCGTAAAAGATCTGGCGGCACGGCACACGCGCGCGCAGCTTCATGCAAGCCAGGAATGCCCCTGACAGCTTGCGGTGTAGTGAGTAAGCTTCTTCCGGGGGTGGGGTCAGCCTGTGCTTCAACATCACAGCACCCAGCTCTGATACACGTGCGGTCATGCCGCCGTGCTGCCCAAAGTCATACAGCCCGTGTGCGGCAAAGGGCACGCCAACCACGAAGCCGGCCTCAGTGTGCGCGTCCATCATCACACGTGACTCATCGCCTGCAAGAAAGAATGGAGGAGGATGAATGAAGGAAAGAGTGAAAGGGTGTGAGAGCAGTCAAGTGCCGGTCATGTGCTCGTCAACCGGCTTGCATGTGTGGGTGGTGAGTTGTGTGCGCCAAGGGGTCGCAGTCACTCAAGCACTTACTGACAAGTAGATCCGGTCAGTAGGTGAACCAAAAGCAGACGTACGACATGATCAAATTACAAAGCAAAAGGAAAAAGGCGGGCGACAAGGTCTCCACAGAGGGCAGCAAATATGGAGGAGGAGGTGTAATGAGGCAGTCCCGTGGCGCACCCGTGAGGAAGCCAAGCTTGACTGACTGGGACACGACTGCGGCGGCGTCCCGCTCCGCACACGCGCGCACCATGAGCAGGTAGTCATCCACAAAGCCCTGGAGCCACACCAACAGGAGCAGCAATACAACAGCAATACAATCAACAACAGGTACACTGGGAAAGCATGAAGGGGTGTATGCATTACATATTTAGCTAGTTGTCCATGACGCCCTGCAGCAGGTGCGACCACGTCCATCAGTACTGTCCATGAGCTCCAGCTTCCATGTTGCCCACAAAACGCCAGGCAACAATGAGTCAAGCTAGGTGCCGGTATGTATCAATCGAATATCGTATGTGTATGTGCGAAATTGTGTCGGCAGATGAAAAAAGGGAGGAGGCCACACCTGGGGGAACTCCTTGGCTGCCCCAAAGTCAATGAGGTTGAGCTTTCGGGTTGCGGTGTCGTACAGAAAGTTGCCCCAGTTGGGGTCGGTCTGCAAGGGCCGAGCCAAGCACGGTCAAAATGCGGTCAAACACGGCCCCAGCACGCATGCCACGGCACGGCAGCTGCAGCTGCAGCTGCTGTAGATGAGCAGCTGACAGCTTGCAGCAGGCACATCAAGCAAGGGTTTGAGAGGTGAGTGCCTGGCTGTGCCACTTGTCACCAGCATCCTGGTGAAATCTCAACGCAACATCTTGAGCCCAGGAGCAGCCAGGAGCACCTCAAATGCTGACCTGTGCACATCAGGCTGCAGGCTGCTGTCTCCTGTTATGCCCCGTCCCCTGCCATGCGGTTGTGACGCCCATCGGCCCTCACCTGCATGAAGCGCCAGCTGAAGAGCTCGCGCAGTGTGATGCGCAGCAGCAGCGTGCCCACCTCGTCCCGCACCTCCTGAGGCATCTCACGCACCTGCCCGCGTAGGGGGAGGGAGGGCTTTTTGGTGATTATCATAAACCTTAGGGGTTGCCAAGCCGAAGGGTGCGGGGCTCTCACGTCCCAGGGTCCAGGGCAGGGTTCAAGGCCCACGAATGCAGGTGATGCGCCGTGCGTCAACGCATGCAATGGATGCTGTGTGCGCGCTGTGGTGCAGGCGAATGCAAGCAGGCGCGCTGCCTGTGGTAGACACAGTGATGCTGATCGTCACACTATGCAAAGCCACACTTGTACGCACAAATCACACACAGTGCCTGAAGTGCGCACACACCGTGGCAGCCACATGCATGCAGCCTGTGGCTGCGATATGAAGAGGTGCGGGTGAGGCGCCCCAACCTGGGGATGTGACATGACAGCACCCTATATAATATATATATATATGTATATATATATATATATTTATAGTGCTCTGGCTCCCACCTTATCAATGGCCACGCCCTGCACCCATTCGGACGCCATCACCCGCCGGCTGCTCAGCTGTGGCACGGTGGCTGGCACATGCACACAGTGCCGCAGCTGGTGGTCCGACTCCACGAGAGCTTTGAAGCGCGCCTGTGCCGCTGCCTCCCACGTGTAGTCACACTCCAGCGCCAGCTCACGCTTCGCTACCGCCACCGCGTTTTCAACGTACAGCCCCTGGGCAGGCAGTACGGTCAGCGGCACAGTTTGCAAAGGCGGCAGCACATCTTGGCTGCGCACGGTGTGTCGTCGCTTGCAGAGTCCCTGAACCCCCGAACCGACCACCCTTTGAACTCTGAATTGAAGACAACCCTGCTACAACCATACCTTGGGCAACCCTCAACTTCACAACCCTACCTTGGGCAGCACGTTTGCAATGGTGATGAGGCGCATGAGGTTGTCCACGTCACTTTCTATAGAGCGAGCCACACCTGGCAGTGGGGTTCCAGTAATGATAACGTTGGGCACTTGCAATTGAACAAGAAACAGGTATGTATACGACATGGATCAACTGTAGATGTCGCTGCAAGTTCTGGGCACCCAGAGAGCTGTGACAAGTGTGGATGGTTTATGTCCAACCCTGACAACCTGTGACATGTGTGGGTGGTCCTACCTGGGTACTGCACTTTGATGGCCACCCGCCGGCCATCCGGCAGCTGTGCGCTGTGCACCTGACCAATGGACGCAGCCGCACACGGCGTCCAGTCAAATGACTGCACGCGTGACTCCCAGTCATCGCCCAGTTCAGAGGTGAGCACCCCTTCTAGCTGCTTCCGAGGCATGACATCAGCCCCTGCGCGCACGCGCTCCAATGCGGCTTGCACCTGTGTAGCGCATCAATGTGCAGCCGTGCACAGATTTGCACAGATTTCATACCAGAGAACTCGGCGTGCTTGCCATGCCAGACGCGCGCGCCTGCACAACACGCATGCAGGCATGCACACACTGTGGTGCACTGATGACCCCATCATACGCCTCCAGACCATGCAGGCAAGCCGCGCATATACCAACAGCTGCACTGCACGACATGATGATGATGCGAATCAAATGCCACCGCGCGTAGGCACATGCAACCAGTGTTGCAAATGCACGTGCCTGGGGAGGCAGCACATTCTCGTCCTGGATTGACAGCATCTGCCCGATCTTAAGCGCGGCGCCGCGCATGCGGCATAGCGCATTGGCCAGCCGCTCTGCATTCTGTTCTGTTACAAATGCCGACGACAGGTTCTTGCCACCGCTGCTGCTCGAGCCCTCTCCAGGTCCCGACCATGTCCTGCTCACGCTATCCACGACTGTGCCAAGAAGAAGGGATGCACCCAGCCCTGCAAAACCCATTGCGCGCCCAATGGGAGACTCGGGCACCCGTCGCTCCCGTAGCACGCGCTTGGGCTGTGCATGAATCCCTGCGCCTGCATCGGCTGATTGGGTGGGCGATCCAGCCTGATGCTGCTGCTGCTGCTGTTGCTGCTGTGAATATGATACAGATGGCTGTGCCTGGGCATGAGATGGCTGCGCATGCGTTGCCGCAGCTGGGGTCTGTGTTGCTGCATGTAGCTGCGCCGGTGCCGCAGCTGTGGGTTTGTCTGCTTGCCCCAGCTTAGCAGCTGCCTGTGCAGCCTTTGCAGCAGTCTCTGCTGACCTTTTGGATACAGCAGCAGCCTCATGGCTGCCTACGGCTGAGATGCCTGCAACCATGACATTGTCATGTACAGAGGGGAGCTGCTGTGAAACTACATCCGCTGCTGCTGCATTGGTGGCTGGAGCTTTTGCTGGATCTGCCTGCTGCTTGATTTGAGGCGGTGGTTGAGCAGAGATGCTGGCATGTAGAGGCTCCCTGCTAGCTGGGTGCCTGCGTGCTGCAGCTGCGGCTTCAACGCTGCCATGCAAGGCGCCTGAATCGCTGCGCGGTGCTCCTGTGTGGGGTTTTGTTGAAGATGTGGATGCTGCTTGAGATGCAGCTGCAGGGCCTGCTGAACTGCCATGCGCGGTGCTCGGGGCCAATGTGGGCCCAGCTGCAGTGCTGCTGGCCGCTGCTGCTGACGCCTCCGACTGCTGCTTCAGAATGTCAGCAGCGTGCTGCAGTGCCCGCTGGTAATCTGCTGCAGCCGTACGCTTGACAAAATCACTGCAGCGAGCAGGGCAGTGGGCAGGCTGCATATCAAGGCTAGGCGCATGGCAGCGTGCCACATGCACAGCACGCACGCACCACACACCCCATGTCAATGCATGGCAATGGGTCACTGAGATGTATGCGGCCGTACCTTTCAGAAGCTCGTCGCGCCACGATCATGCCCAGGCCCCGTAGGATGCGAGACGCATCCTCCAAGTGCTTGGGTGTAAGCCACGATGTGGCCATCAATACTAGAGAGCACGATCCAGCTTCTGAAATTGTAATGGACACAGAGATCAAACATCAAAAGGCCCCCATGATGACTTGAGAGGAACCATGAGAGTGAGTAGTTCGAAACGAATGCGACTTCATCACCAGCTGCATGTGGAGGTTTCAAAGTGCACAATACATGACTCCGTCGGCGGAGGCGCCGAACAGTGGCGATGAGCACGTGCGTGCTGTACAATTGCATCTGTCAGGTCCTTTCCTCCATTTCAGCAGCTAATGATGCAGCTGACATCACATGCGCAGGGCCACGAGTGGGCGCGCGGTTTGTTGCACAACTTTGGAAGCTGTCTTGAGGGGATCGACGTTTCGCTGTCGGATGGAGGATCGGATCCGCCCATATGGAATGGGTTGCTGAAGGGGCAACAGACGCTCCTCAAATGCCCTGCACCCTCATGCTATGTGCGTTGCAAGAACGCTGCAGATGTGGAAAAATGCGTCAAGTTTGCTGTGCAGCACCGAATGCCGCTGTGCGCACGAGGTGGGTTTTGTTGTGGTATCATGTGGTACTGGACACATGCACAGCGCGCGCGCAGCTGCGCCTGCACGAGGTTCAACGCAGGAGGCAGTGTGGCGGCGACTACAGGCGTAGCATGCGCCCACATGTGATGCACTGCGCAGGCAGGGGGCACCACTACGCAGGCGCATGCTTGGTGGACAGGGGCATGGTCCTCGACATGGAGCCTATGCAGCAGGTATGCGTGCATGTGGTGGCTCTACAGCCATCGCCGCACTGCATGCCTTGCAGCCAGCTATGCAATAGCATGTTGCAGCCAGTTATGCAATAGCGTCCTAAGCGAAGCGGCAACCTGCTCTGCTGCTATGGTGCCACCATATGCCTGTCTGCCTTTTCAAATGTAACCACAGCGACTGTTCTTCCTGTGTCTGTCATCATGCAACGCAACGACCTGCCCGGCCCCCCCTGCACATCACACTCCCAGATCACCCTGGACCCAGTGACCTGCACAGCCACCATCCAGCCTGGTGTGAGCACAGCTCAGCTCCGTGAGGCGACCGCTCCGCACGGCCTACATTTCCCAGGCAAGGCTAAGACTGGGCATGACCATGCGCGCACAGCCATCAATGAAAGCACATCCCAGCATGTACTCGTACAAACTATAACATGCTTATCCCCATGGCAAGGAGTGCTTACATCAGCAACCATGCCGGGTGTACTGCTGTAGAGGCCAGTGGCAGGGCAATGATGTAGTGCCCAAGTGCTGTGCACATCGCCATGATCACCTGTGCCTCATGCCTTGCACCTGTGTTTGCAGCCTCGTGTGCCTGCACCGCCCCCGCTTGAACCATGATGCTGTACCTTGACCACCCGGCATGGCCCTGGGGGGCCTGTCTCTGCTTCCTGTTACATCCACGCTGCAGGGGGTCATATCTCCGGTGTTGGCTGCAGCGGATTCATCCTTGGTGGGTGTCAACTGCGGTCTTTTGAATTCAACTTTGACTACTATTGCCACACTGTGCAGCTGCTTCTTTAGGAAGAGCACCATCGATCCGTCGCTTGATTTTTGGTGTGAATCTTGTTCCAGACGCGCAGGGCGTGGTCAGCTGCCATGCTTGCAGTACACGCCTTCGGCCCTCCCATACCCATCCAACAGCATCCACAGCACCCACAGCAGTCGTGCTGTTGCACCCCCCTTCGTCCGTTCACACGCAGGAGGTGGCAACGGGTGGGGTGTGACGCAGTACGGCGCAGCCGCTGACAACGTGATTGCATTCGAATGTGTGCTGCCCGTGCCCGAGGCGGACGGCGGGTGCAAAGTGGTGGAGGTGACAGAGGGCAGTGACCCAGAGCTCTTCAAGGGGCTCAAGGGCGGAGGTGATTGACAAAGGCAATACTGCACTGTTGCTGGCAGCATGTTGGGTGGCGTGCTGAGTGCCTGCACCACAATCCAGCCTCCGCCATGATGACTGTGGCCACCGTGAGCTGTTTGCTATGGGCTGTGCTCCTGAATACCCCTAGTTACCTGGAGTCTTGCACATCACGCTGAATGGACAGCAACATAAAGAAAGCAATGCATCCGGGGCTTGTTGTCTGCACCCAGGCGCATTCCTCGCCATCGTCACGGCCTTCCGTGTGGTGCTGCACCCCGTGCGCCCGCTGCTGCCCACGCTCACCGCCATCTACCCGCTGTCAGCAGCACAGCAGGTGAACCATTTCCAATGCTGGTGTTGGGGACGCAGCTGACCAGTTGCGCTAGTGTTATGTCTTATGTGGTAGCTGTGTGCTGGTGGCAGTTTGTGGCTGCTTAGGTACATCATAGGGGCAGTGTTCACATCCTTGGTATACACCCTGGACCTGCCAAGCATGTTGGTGGGCCTCAACAATGGCGCAAACAGCAGACATGACAGCATCGAGCTCGTGAGAGGTGATGCAGGAAGCAGGCACCGGGCTGTCAGACTTTCTGGCACAATAAGCGTGCTGCGTCCCTGAATCCATGCCCGGGAGCAATCGACAGCATGGCCTGACGCGAGCATGGCCTTGCACCCCCAACGTTTGTGCCAAGCCGGCTGGCCATCTGCTGCGCAGGTGGTGGCATTGCATGGTAAGCTCTGCGCATCAGCACCTTGCTGTGTGGAAGCATCTGTCGCGTTCGTGCGTGACGCGGGCGCCCCAGACGCGCCCCCCCGCGTCATCCTCAGCTGCACCAGCATCATGCCAGTAGGGGACGCAGGCCCCGTGAGTGGCGGCAGTACCAGCAGTACAGATGTGGCAGTACAGGTGCAGTCTGCGTACGACCAAGTGCGTGCGCTACTGCCGGAGCAGCGGTTGATGCTACAGGATGACCAGCTGCCATACCTTCAGGCCCTCTCTGTGCTAGACCATGCATGGGAGTGGCCAGGGTTGTGCCTGTACGCCCACGGTATGTTTGTACCGCACACGGCGGTCACACCTCAGCTGGTGCAAGTGTTGGCTGAGGCAACCCAGGCCATGAGCTCCAACAGGTCGCTCATCCTGTTGTGCCCTGCCGCACCCATGGCCGACCGCCCCTCCTCTCTGTGCTTCAGGTGTGGTGCTTGAGCATGTGGTTGCATTTCCTGCTGTTGCTGTATGTGCTGCCGCCAACCGGCCAGCCAATCGGCCAGCCAGCAGATGTACCTGTCAAACGCCTGGTCAAACGCCGTGTTATTTGCTTTTGCCATTGGTACCCGCTGGCATGCAGCCGCGCACCAGCTCCTCTGCACAGTCTTACGTATTTCCTTGCGCCCGGGAACATGCCGCATTGGAAGCGAATGCCGTTTGACGTCGAACAAGGCATGTGTGTGATGGCCATGTACGTGTGTTGACCATGGCCCAGGGGTGGCCTCTTCCTCTCGGCCTATGCCATGTGGGCACGTACAGCTGGGGGCCCAGCTCTTGATAGGGACACGGAGCATGCAGCATGGGTCCGGCGTGTCGAGGCGGCTCTGGGAGAGGCGGTCACTGGGCTGTACATGAATGAGGTAAGAGCGGTACAGTGTGAGCAGCAGTACATGATCTCCAACGGAAAGGGACTCAGCTGTGGTGTGAAGCCACCGTACAGGTTTATGAGCGGTGCTCAGTGCCTTGCATGTTTGGCTTGAGCCTGCTGATTTTGCTCCTGGTGTTCCACTGCACAATCATTGTACCAGAGCACCTGTCCATTATGATAGTACAGCACATAATAATAATAACATGGCGTGTCACAGATGTGTCTGCATGCCGGAGTACAGCACATAGACATATTATTATAGACACGTGAGGTGTGTGAGTCACATCCTGCTGCCTACAGCCTGCTGTGTACCGCTGCGTGCTCCCAGACGATGTGGGACCAGGAGGGGCAGCTGTGCCGCTGCTATGACGCGCCCACGCTCGCAGCTCTGCGGGCCACCAAGGCGCGCACCGACCCGCTGCGCCTGCTGCGGGCCCTGTGATGTGGCTGAGTAGTATGGATAGGAATGTGTGAGACAATGTGTTCATTTGATATGATCATGTGAATGTGCGATATGGCTGTGTGAGACGGATACGGCAATGGCACAGGTGGGCGTGGAAGCACCCATGGGTTTTGGTGACTAAACTGACTATGCTAGAGGGGCATCAGCAGTTAGCGGAGGTGTTGTAGCGGTGGCTGCGCTGATCACAATGTGCACACAGCTGCGTGGAACCCTTCTGAGCAGGCATGAACTCAAACTGCAGGTAACAGGGAACAAACCATGCAGGCACGCTGCACTGCAGAGCATGGGCTGCAGCCAGGGCTCTGTGCTTGCTGGTGTGGTATGGCAGGGTTAAGGTTACACAGGGGTTACACAGGGGTTGCGATGGAAGGCTGCGCAGGTACTGTGGTGCACAATCGCCAACAGCTGTAAAACAAGCACAGCAGTGTGCCTGCGCAATGTGTGGGCATTGGGCAGAGGCTGCATGTTGGACAGCCATGCGCATGCAGATCAGGTGAAGATGAGGATGAATGACTGAAACCAGAGACGGGAACCTGGCCAGGCTGCCGTCCTAAACCTGCATTCCCTTTATTGCATCAGGCATTCACTTGAAAAGCACGTTGTACTGACTGCACGTGGGCCCCTTCGTGTCCCAGCAGCAGCAAACCATCTGACGCGGCAAACGAGAATGAGCTTGGCAGTAAAAATGAAAGTTTTACTGACCCTTATTGGCTGTGCTGGAGTGCTGCATTTAGTGTCTTCATCAGAGTTCAGCTTGGACGCAGCAATGAAGGAATCCATGAAAGACCACAAGCAGCTTATGATCCCAGGGCCTGTGGAGTTTGATGAGGCCGTGCTGGCTGCTGCTGGTGCGTCCATGCCCAGCTTTGTGCATCTCGTTGGCTGGTGATCTTGGCGCGTTCAGACACCGGCATGCTTCCCTGCGACTTCTCAGCGCTGCGAGGGCCCCTGCAGCAGCGGCTCAAGGGCTTTTTTCACACGTGATGACATTCGTCTGTGCTACATGGTTTCCTTGCTCCACTAGGGGGCCTGGCGATGAGCCATGTGGACCCCGTCTTCATCAACCAGTTTGGCGAGACGATCGAGCTGCTGCGCAAGGTGTGGGCATGTGGCATGGTGGTTTGGAAGCGGGCGGGCCCGTTGCGATCTGCGGCCCACCTGTGCAGCTTCATGCGCATGCTGCGCTGACGCAGGCGTGTGCACAGCTCAGCTGCGTAGCTGATTGTGCGGCTGAATTCGTCCTGTCAAACAAACGGTCCTGCAGCACAGACATCACCCAACCTCACACCCTGCAGCCGTCCCCGCTGCTCGGGAGCTGACAGCGTTCGCCACCCCACTCCATACACCATGCGCCATGCGCCATGCGCCATGCGCCATGCATACCTTCGACCCACAGGTGTTCCAGACTGAAAAGGGCCAACCGTTCGTCGTGAGCGGCTCAGGCACCCTGGGCTGGGACATGGTAGCCGCTAACCTGGTGCGTGTGGTTAGCCTGGTCCGCACCTTGTGGGGAATAGTGCCCACGACAGGCCATGTACCAGTGTGGGGTGAAGCACGCATGCTGGCACCTGGCTGAACTCCCTTCCGCCCCGGACCAGCCAACCATTGAAAAGTCGCTCTTGCACCGCACCAACCACCTGCCCACTTGGTTCATGGACAGGTGGAGGCAGGGGAGGCAGTCCTCGTGCTCAACACAGGCTACTTTGGTGACCGGTTCGCGGAGTCCCTGGAGTGCTACGGCGCAGCGGTCACCCACGTGCGCGCGCCCGCTGTGGGTGATCGGCCATCCCTCTCCGACATCGGTGCGTGACTGCGCGCTCTACCTGCTGCTGACCTCTGCTCATTCCCAGGATTGTATTTCAATCCAAAATTTTAATCACGCATCCGGGATCTCCTTTGACCTACTGTGCAAGGGGCAGTGTTGGCTGGCCGGCCGCAGAGCACGCTGAATGTGTGCTTTCCAGGTGTCCCCTTACCGCTTGCACATGCACAGGACGGTATTGCATGTGGTGTGTGGCCAGAGTTGCATACAGGTACCCTTTTGACGGCCACGGTGCCGCCCGTGCGAAAGCGCCCGCCTGATTTGCTTACTTTGCTTCTCCTGCCGCGGTGTGTGCAGAGGCGGCGCTGGATGCGGCACCTGCTGGCGGCTACAAGCTGGTGACGGTCACACATGTAGACACAAGCACGGGCGTGCTCATGGATGTGGAGGTGGGCTAATGATTATAATAACACGGCGTGTCACAGATGTGTCTGCATGCCGGAGCCTGACAGTCGTGGAGGTGGGCTGGGGGCATTTAATGGCAGGGGGCAGCAAGCAGTGCACACTGCTTGCATTGTGGATCACGGGGTGTTTAGAGGATTGCCAGGATGTGTGTAGCCAGCTGTAGGGCACCAGAGCTGCAGCTGCATGCATTATAGTTGATGTATGTACTCAGCAGCTCACGAGTGCATATGTCTCTCTAACCGGCAACAGCGTCTACACATGATGCATGCGTGCGGTGGCTGAGCATGTCCTGCCGGTTCTACATCACGGCCCTTCAAGTACACAAGCCCTCCTGCTTCTTTCCTCATGCCTGTCCTCCAGGCCATCTCCAAGCTGCTGGCCCGTAAGAGCCCCAGCTCGCTGCTCATCGTGGATGGTGTGTGCTCTGTGGGCGGGGAGGAGCTCAAGGTGCGCGGTAATAATAATTACAATAAAGAAGAAGAATAACAATAGTAAGGTGCGGGGCCTTGCAGTACCTGTGGTCAGCACCATTACATGACAAGTCCATGAACTACAAGAACACATGCCTGCGCTATCACCATTACACGACAAGTCCATGGACTACAAGAACACATGCCTGCGCTAAGGCATGGTATGTAGCTGAGGCAGGATACGAGGCAACATGTGCTCAAGCCGACCTGGTCATTGCAGCCATGCAGCATGCGCGGCTTAGGTCGCTGTCGGTGCAGCTGCCACCCAGCACATGCAGCCGAGCATCATCTGCATGATGTGGGCCCCGTGCACTCTTGCTCTTGCTCTTGCTCTCTTCCCCTCCTTTCCTCTTCTCCTCCCAATCCCGACCTTATTGAGTGCATACTCTACTTTTGTATGCGACAGGTGGACGCCTGGAACATTGGTGCTGTGCTGACAGGCAGCCAGAAGGCGCTCGGCACACCACCAGGCCTCTCCATCGTCGTGGTGGGCGAGAAGGGCATGCAGGTGCGGATTGTACAACCATGTCCCCATGGGCATGCCCTGTCCCCAACTCATGTATTCGCTCATGTATAGATGTATGCATGCTGTAGGTGTTCTAGGACGGCAACGTGGTTGCCTTGATAAAATCACACGGCGTTTCACAGATTCTTTTGCTTGCCGGAGCCCATCAGGTAGAAGTTCCTCCAGGTTGCCTTGGTCACCACATTACTTAACCCTCTGGCATACCAGCCTCCCAATCCTTATCTCCTTCCCCTTCCTGTTTCCCTCAGCTTCTCTTACCCTCACACACCTCCCTCACTTCCAGCTCCCATATCCATTTTCCTTTCCTTCCCTTTCCCCGCCCCAACGGTCCTGTATCTGAACCCTGGAGGCAATTTTTGCACTTTATACCCTTGGAACATCTCACCTGACCCCCCCCACCCCCGCACCCCCACACCCCGCACACACACTCACCCTTCCAACCCGCTATCCCCCTCAGGCGTTTGAGGCGCGCAAGGCGCCCATCCCCAACTACTATGCCAGCTGGCGCAAGTGGCTGCCCATCATGCGCGCGTATGAGGAGCGTCGCCCCTCGTACTTTGCAACCCCCGCGGTGCAGCTGGTGCAGTCGCTGCGCGTGTCGCTGCAGCGCATCCTCGCGCAGACGCCCGACATCAGCGTGCGGTGCGTGTACGGCTTGTGTCACGCACAACCTGTTTGCACGGCTGTGGAACGCACAAGCCTGTGTGCACACGCACATGCATTGATGTGTTTGAGGAGGAGAGGTGCTGGGGCGGCTGGGTGATGCAGCAGCTGTGCAGCGCAGCTCTTAGCTTTCCTTTGCGCAGCTGCCAGCCTGTTGTGTGCTGGCTGTGCCTGAGGGCTGCTTCCTTGGCCCTTATACAGTCCTGCACAGCCGCCTCACATACCTGCCTCTCACACAGCACACGTCTGCACCCAACTACCTCACTACCCAGCTACACATGCACTCAACCCAGCACCCACCCACCCGCCGCCAAACACCTCACGTGTTGAAACCCTTTTGCTGCACCGACCATCATACATGCCCGGCCATCTTTTGCCCCGCAGGTTTGCGCGCCACGTGAGCGTGTCGAACCGTGTGAAGGACACAGTGGAGAGCTGGGGCCTGCGACTGGTGCCCGTGACGCGTGAGGCCGCGGCGCACACGATGACCGCGCTTTACTACCCAGAGGGGCTCGCGCCCCCGCAGGTGCGGGCGGTGCAGGCAGTACAGGCAGTACATGCACTACATGCAGGAGGCAGCTTGTGGATCCCACAGGTGCTGGCTGAGCTGAGGGTGTGGATGTGCGCAGGCCCCGCATGGCAGCGCGCTTGCAGTACAGGAACCTGGAATGCAGGGCATGCAGGAACGCAGGACACCCCTATCAACCTTCATCTCAAACCCTACAGCACCGAGCTGTAGCCTACACCTTGTGGGGCCCTGGCCTGGTGCTGCATGCAGCTGCTGCCCAAGATCGTTGCGCGCGGGGTCATGATTGCTGGCGGCCTCCTGCCGGATCTGGCCACCAAGTACTTCCGGTAGGTTGCGTGTCCCCTTCAACCTTGATTTGACGAAGGTTTGACGGGCATTGACTCAGGGTAGGATGGGATGGGATGAGGCACAGCCTTACGGCTGCTTCGGCCTGAAGTGCAGGTGCCAAGCCCATGCACTGCTGCTGTTCACCTGAACTGCGTTCGTGCATTGTGCTCGTTCCATAGCCATTTGTGCACATTGCCGCCCCCATGCCCCTCATGTGTACCTGCTGCCCCGCTGCTGTACTGCCTGCTGTACTGCCCTGTGCCGCAACTATACTCACTGTGTACTGGCAGCTCCTGTACTGTGGGTGTACCATCATTGTACCGCTGGTGGCTGCATTGTACTGCCGCCGTACCGCAGCATCGGGCACATGGGCATCTCTGTGATGGAGGAGAGCCGGGGCCACGTCTCCAAAGTGCTCAAGGTGCTGCATGAGGCACTGACTGAGGCCGGGTACCAGTTCCCCAAGGGCGCCAAGCATGTGGAGCTGTGAGCAGCAGCGGCAGCGGCAGGTCGATCTCGATGTCGGGGCATGTGATGTGACCTTTGTAGGTACTGCATTCGTGTGGTCGATGTTTGGCATGAACGTGTGAGCACGGGACGGGTGGGTGTGTGGGAGCCTGTGCAGCCTGCAGAGATGCAGGCCAAGCTTTGTGACTAGACTTTGGCAAGCCGTGACGTGATCGGTGGCTGATGGCGCACCATGGTAGCCAAGGAAAGGAAAAATGGTGAGAAGATAGTGGGTGGTAGGAATGGAGGGGACGATTTGGCTGTACACCCAGCCGTTTTGCCGGACAAAGATGGGTCGTTTGGCACAAGGGTTTGAGGCCAGGTGGGATGATGAGGGGATGTGTCTGACTATGAACCTCAGACCCTTAGTACTAGCTTATACTGCTGTGAGTGTGAGGTGCCGAGTCCTGCCTGACCCATCGACACATCCCACGACATCCATTGCAATGAGGCAGATCACTTATAGGTTATGGCTCACTTACAAAAGAAGTGGTGGGAAGCCTCGGATCCTGGATTGGGCCCAAATTAGACCAGATTTGCCACCACTTGACTTGTTACAGTGTTTGCCATTGGGGGTGCTGCCATTCCTTGATCCCTCTGCCACCACAGACCTATGAGGCCCTTGCGGATTTGAAACCCACACTGAAGCAGGTCCGGCAGGGATGCAACAATGCGTAAAGGACCGCCAAACCACGTACCAGACCCTTACACTGTATGAATGTGGAGGCAGCTTTAGGCAAGCACGCGTTCATCTGTGCATCATAATGCAGTGGCACACGAACCACCTAGACATATGCAAGGTAGCTCACCCTCGAGAAGCTTACCTATTAACTTGATTTTCATTCGTAAAGTGCTTACTGTGAGAAGTGCTGCAAAGGTCCAGCAGTCATGACAGAGCAGGAGCTGACCAGGCCAGGCGCGTCTAGGCCAACACCGCAGCAAATGAATGCCTTGAGCACGCACTAGCCAGTAAATAGCTGACACCCATGCACGCACACGCTCATGACCACTCTTGCATGGCAAACGAAATTGCCACAGCACCATCCATGCAATCACGTAACTGGCTTGCTAGCTAAAACAGGTTCTGAATGGCCAGCTCTCCATGTCTCCCTGCACGCCCACCACATAAGCCAAGCAGAGTTGCGGCCTGAGGTCATTCAATCACCAGTCCACCCTCCCTACCCATACCTCCTCGGGCTTCATAATCACAGCACACATCGACACGTGCCATGTCCAGCTAGCGCCCATGTGCTGTCTTGGCTGGGTCCTGGTGCCGAGAGAGAGGCAGAACGGCCATCACGGACACCACGCCCCGTCGCAGCCGCCGCAGCTGTGACACAGCATGCAGCTGTTACATGTGGGAGGGGTGCTCAAGCTCCACGCCGCGTGCAAACACGTCCAGCAGGCCGCGCGCGATGCGCATGCGGACCTGCACGAGCCGCGCACAGCATGATGGAGTCAATAAAAAGCGGCCGTCAGCACCAGACACCGACGAGGCCAGCAGGCAGCGACCAGGCAGCGAGTGGGAAAGCATGCATGGAGGCATGCAATGCTTCTACACTGTCCAGGTGTGGCTGTGTGGATAACTAACGTAAACTAACATACCAGCCACGATGACCAGCCCCTGCTGGACGATACCAAGTGCCGCATCACCCTGCTGCGTAGCAGGCAGCTGACACTTCAGTGTCTGGATGCAACACAGGGTCTCAAAACTCTCAACGCAAGCTGCTCAGCAGCAGCCGCAGCCCCAACGCACCGTGTTGCTAGGCAGGAGCTCCCCGTCCACGTTCCAGCACGATTCGGGCCCTCCGCCCACAGGTCGCACCGAAACCGCACACACCGGCACCACCTGTGGCATGCGGCCATCACGCAAAGCGATGTTTGATTGCCATACCGTACATGTGTTCGTATGTGTGCGTGTGCGGCATGCGCCATACAGCCACAGGAGCGTCGGATGCGTTAGGCCACAGGCCATATCTGGATTGCATCCACCCGGCAGGCAGGGGCAGCCAGGCACACTCCGTCACACAAGCCTCTCAGAGAGAGGCAGGAGGCAGCACAGGCGGCGCGGCACATATGCAGACATGAGCCGAGCAGGCGACTGCAGCGTGCTTGCAGCCCTGCCTTCACAAAAAAGCAAGTGCAACCAAGGCAACCCACCACCAAGGAAGCCTCTCAACTGCCCATGCGCAGCAAGCGGCTGTTGAGCCACAACCCAGCGGACCCCCTCCCGCACCTTGACGAAAGGCAGGCAGTTGTCCTCCAGGCCCCGCTGTGAAAGCCGAATGAGGAAGCGCAGGTAGTCCAGGTGGTGGCATTTGGACACCAGGACCAGGTAGATGCGACCATCTGCCAAATGGCCATGCGGGATGATGCCCCGCTTGGAGCGGTCACTCCTGCACGGTGTGACCACCGCCATCACGCTGATGAACTTCCCTTCCTCCCTAACCCACTCGGTGCTACCGCTGCTGCCTCCAACCCCAGCCAGGCCCGCCCCACCAAGATATGAACAGGCCCCCGCGCCGGCCGGCGCCAGCAGTCCGTCCGGCCCCGGGCCCCCTCCGTGCTGCACAAAGGATTTCGAGCCCGCAGCTGCCGAGGCAAAAGCCTGGGGCCCCACGCCGCCAGGCCCTGCCCCAGCTGCGGCTGACGCAGACGGCCGGTCAAAGCCGCCCCCTGCACCTGCCTGTGCCCCACCCCCGCTTGCTGGCCCTGATGCAGAAACCATTGAGGAGGGCGCTCCAGCCAGGCGGGATGCTGACTGAGTGGGTGCAGTCGTGGGCTGACCAGCCGTCCCAGCCCCAGCGCCGCCGTTGCCTGCTGGCCCCAGCTCTCCTCCGGCCTGGCTCGCGTGCTGAGTGAGTGAGATGCCTGCCAGGCGGCACGCCTCACACTTGTGTGAGCACACTGAGCTGGCTGTCTCTGCTCGCAGCACATGGGGCGCTGGCCGGTAGCTGACACTCAGCTTGTACGAGCGCAGCCGCAGGAACTGGAGAAATCCGGCGAGGTCGTAGCGTGGCGGCCCAAGGAACCGCAGCCCCTCACTCGTCCTCATGACATCCCCTAGAAACCCATACGCTGCCTGGCACACAAAGAACTTGGAAGCAAGGACCGGGGGGTCTGCAAGGTGGTCCCCCAGCAGGCCACCTCCCCCTGAGCCCTTGCCGGCGCCGTTGACACCTGGACCGTTCGTCTTCCCCTGCGTCACACTCCCGCCCTTGCCAGGTGAGTGAGAGGAGGAGGCGATGGAGGAGGTGGAGGGAGGCTCGCGCTCGGTGGTCCCCACAGAGTGGCGGCGCATGGCGGGCTCAGAAGACGAATGGGCCACATGAGAGCTGATGAGCGCAGTGCTCAGATTGGGGCTCCCGGACGCATCGACACCAGCGCCCGTGCCGCTGTGTGGCGATGGCGGCATCGCTGCCCCCGCGCCGCCACCGGCCCCGCCATCCTCCCCGCTGCCGCCGCCACCTAGCTTGTCTCCAGTGCCGCCATCGGTGGTGCTGCTGGCCTGGGCTGCAGGCGGTCGGATGCAATCGACGCGTGCAACGTCCAGGGCGAGCCGATCACCCAGAGCGATGTGGAGCGCAGCTGCCTCCGCGCTGCGCGTGCCGTGCAACCTGCACGTGGCGAGGGAAGAGCACCAGGCAAGCTTGCTGTATGGGTGGGCCCTTGGAGGTTGGGAAGCCAAAGGTGAAGCAGTCAACACGTGGCTCCTGCATTGCGACTGCAAAGGTCAGAACAGCACCTGTTGCTGGACGGGCAGGTGGTCGAGCCATCAGGCTGCAGCCCAGCCTGTTACTACATATAGGCACGAGGGACATCAGGGCGACGCAGCACCATCGTAAACGCAGGAACAAGCAGCGCCAAGCTCCACTCACGAGTAAGCGACTGCGTCAGTGGAGCCGCCAGGCACATGGCCCAGCCGGATGCGCGCGGCCGCCGCGGCATGTGCGCCGCCACGCGCGCGCTGTGCCAGCAGCCCGATCATGCATTCCTGGAACACGCCATCGCCGCCCACCGCCACCACCCCGCTGTACTGCACCAGCTCGTCAGCCTTCATGGCCGCCAGCATGTCCCGTGCGTGGTCCTGTGCGCATGTATACAATTCAATATTCTCTACATTTGCAGACATACAGGCGTACAGGTTCACGGTCTAGAGCTGCAGAAGTGGGATCAGCGGCATGAGGGCATGACGTTGGTAAAGAAACTGGAAATCTTGTATGCGCGGAACTCGACGCACGCCCGTGTTGCCTACCGTTCTAGCGTGGGTGCGAAGAATACATACCCAGATGCCCTACAATTTGACGTTGACCCTGGCAGACACTGAGACATCGACCCAGCAGACGCACCGCCGCCAGCGTCTCCACCACATGGAACTTGATGCGTGCCTTTTCAAAAATTGGCTGCGCTGCATGCTCCCACACCGAGCGCGCGCGCTTTGCACCCGAGAACGGGTTGATGAACACGAGCAGGTTACGCGGCCTGCGCACGCCAGTCGCGCGCACAATGTGTCACGGTGTAACCCCAGCAGGAATCCGTGAGGAATCCGGGGGCCATGTGTACGACGGCAGCTCACGCTTGTTTGAGGTCTCCACACATGAGCGCCCTCCCCGCGGGACAACCCTTCTTTATCCACCCACCCACCTACCACCCACCCGCCCACCCTTCCTTGAAGCAAACAAATACACACCACCACCACGGCCGGCCGCCGCCGCACCTGTCGTGGCACAGCGCTGTGGCTGCACTGATGCGGGCCACCCATTCCTTGGCCACATCTGCACTGGGGGCAGTGAGGCGGTGCTCTGCCAGCGCCCAGTCGCATGCGCTGCCATGGGCCGGCCGCTCTAGTGCGTACACCACGAGCTGGTAGCGCTGCGCAGGGTGGTTAATCGGTTGGCTGGTTGGTTGGTTAGTGGTTTGAGTTGGATGGGAGGATGGTGGGTTGGATGGGTGGGCACGTAGGTGGGTGTGTTGGGGGCAGCAAGGGCAGGGCAGAGCAGGCTGTGCATGTGGTAAGCCGAATGGGCGTTTCACCTCGCACCACGTGTCTAACCTGGCCTGCCTTGACTGTACATGTTGTATGGGTCTAAGGGTGGCAGCAGGGTGGCTGGGGAGGGTAATGCATCGGGTCGAACGGGCCTGGCAAGCCCAACAAAGCACATTCATGAGCAGCACATGGGGCCGTGCAGGTATGCACACCTGTGCGCAAAAGCAGCCACACATGCGGCGGCGGGGGATGCACCATGCGCCGAGGATCTCATCGTACGGTACTGCGGGGCGCAGGAGCAGTACAGGCAGTAACAACACAGTACAGTGAGGATGCGTCCACATGCACGCATGAACTGATGCTCTGGTCGTGCTCACTCCAGTTCCTGTTCAGCTGCTGTGCCCTGCAGTCCCTGCCCCTTTCTGTTAGGTGCCCCTGATCTGGCAGTTGCTGCCCCACAGCCACCCAAGCAGATGTCCCACAAGCAGATGCCTCCCCTTACTCCCTACTTACTGCCCCAGCCCTCCCAGCCCTCAACGCTGCTGCTCACAGAGCCTCCACCGCAACCACCCACTCTTCTTGTGCAGCGCGCTCAGCTCACGGCAGCAGCCACCCATGGTGCCGGCTGCCGGCTTCCAGGAGAGGCGCGTGGGCGTGCTCTTGACGCGCACCTGTGTGCTTGACCATTGGCATGCATGGGAACGGTCAACACGTGCATGACCATGCAGGGAAAAAGTCAACCACTTGTCCAGGTCAACATGCCACCATAGCAAGCCAAAGGCCCAAGCCAGGCATCCGCTTGCACCCAGCTGCACACGTCTGCACTCTGATACATGATCTTCTGGCTGCGTGCCCGCCGTAGCCAATGCATACGTCCACTAGGCGACGACAGCTGACTGCACCAGCACCTTAGCGCGACTCATGCAAGCTTGTTACACATGGCCTCATAGTGCAGGCTGGCTGATACTACAGCAGTGTGCAGGTCCAGTGTGCATGCATCCTGCTGCCAAATGCCTGGGGTAGCGCTTTACGCCTTGCGCATGCCCCGCTTTTCTCATGCGTGCTGCATGCATGCATGATGAGTGCCAGCATCACCCACCTTGACACCCCGGTAGCGGAACGTGCCCTCATGCACCCCAGAAGGCGAGGGTCCGTCGTCATTCTGGCCTGCGCACGTACCGCAGAGTAAACGTGGCCAGCTGGTCAGCGGCATGCTTGCAGCTCAAACGTCAGAGCCTATCTCCGCCTGCATTGATATGTTAGTTGCTTTTGTTGCCCTGTTCCTTGCAGCTTTCCCTGCAGCGTCAGCATTTCAGCTGTTGAAGAAGCTGGTTGCCACGGACCTGCACCGCTTACAGGTACTCCACTAGCCAGCAGCAGCCTGCAACGTGACAAAAGAGGTGCTGGTTGGTGCTTGATCTGTTTCTTGATGGACACGGGAACTGCGGTGCATGGATCCAGCCGCACCCTGAGTTTTCCCTACTGCCCGAGAGCCCCAGGCTCTTCCGGTCTCGAGACGACAAGCCATGTTGGCCTGGCGTATTGGTGTTGGTTGCTGCTGTTTGATCCTTGCTATCTTTCGAGCTGCTTGTATACTGTGATTGCGCGGGATGGCCTGCAAGCCAGGGCGTGGTGATGTGCCCGTCGGAATCCTGCCTCTTGTGCCGCATTTTCTACCTCTTCATCGCCTGTTGATAGTTGCCATGATGCCGCGGCTTGCAACTGCAACTTGGACTGCCCGATCCCCTGCACAATGTAGGGTTTGAGGACCTTTGGGCTTCCAATGTCCTGCCCTTAAATTCACAGACCATCCGGCTCCAGGGGGAAGCAGATGTGAGAAATCATTTAGCGGAGTGCGCAGCCGCTGGATGTACAACCAGCACAGGCAGCACTGTGCCATCGACCTGTCGGGCGTGGATCAAACCTACACAGCACAGTCAGCACGCTCCCCCCCTACTTGTACGTGCATGTGCCATCTTTTTTTGTCCTGCACAATGCGTCATCAACCATGCGCTCCTGACCCTCTTGCCCCACGGGCTGTACGCTGATGCCATCACGCACGTGGTCCAGCAGCAGGCTGTGGCCATCAATGGGGACTTGGAACTCGGCGCGGCCCGGTGCAGATGCCCTGCAGCGCGCAGCATGTGCCTTTGGGAACGCGCTCCTGCAGCGTTTGCAGCCTCGCAGCGCATGGCTGGCTCCGCAAGCAACAGTCATGGCTGCAATGAGCTGCAACAGCCACCAGTGCAGGGGCCTGGTGACATCGCATGCTGCATGTGGCAAAGCTGGCACGCCGCCCCCAGGGGGCAAGGACCTCATTCACGATCCTCAGGAGTTCCCCTTTGCCAGCATTCGCTGCAATGAGCTGCCCACAAAGCCCCGGTGCGCATCGTCCTTCTGGCCCCGCCTTCTGGTCCCCCTCCTTTGATGGCCTCTCCTTTGAGGGCCTCTCCTCTTTCAGGGCCTCAAAGGCGGTGCGTGTATGCATTGCATCGTGTGACACGCAGCTGCTGTGACATGCCTGGCTGTCATGCAGGCGCACTGGTCTGACCGAGATCCGCGGACCGTACTACAGCCATTTTGGGCCGCGCGACCTGCAGCAGCTGCTGCAGAGCGTGGGGCATGCGGTCGACGGCCTCAAGTTTCCAGGTGGGGCGGTTGTCTGGCCTGCTCCGTTCATATGCCCCCATGTGCAGTTGCTGTGCCTGGACCATAGCATCCCTCAATCTTGCTGCCTAGATTGGCAACCATGCTATCCTTGTGTGTTGTGTGGATGGCAGGGGGAGCCTTTCGTGTGATGCGGCGAGAGGTGGTCACTCAAATGATCAAGGTGAGCTCAGTGAGAGGCGACGTGCTGCTCAACCCGCCGATGTTTGCTTATATCTGGACATGCCATGGGTTCTTATGTTCATGCCTGGTGCTATTGAATGGATTGTTGCTTGGTCATCCCAGATAAAGGTGGCCTGCCCACATGCTCGTTTGCTGGCCTGCTGTATGCACGCTTGGCCTGCCGAGAGCACACATGCTCGTTTCCTGACCTGCTGGTATGTACTGCAGGTAGCCCATGACCATGGGGTGTACGTGAGCACGGGCGGCTGGATGGAGTACGTGCTCACGCAGGTACAGGCGGTACAGGCAGTACAGACAGTATCGTCGACATGACCTTCGTCTCGCCACGCATGGTCAACTGCTCACTGAATCAATCACGATGGACTAATAATAGTAGTAGTAATAATAATAATAACACGGCGTGTCGTGAACATCACGATGGACTCAAGCCCTACAACCACCTCCAGCACCACAACCACCGCCGACAGTGTGCGGATGTTGTGCATGCTGTGGTACTGCAGGGCCCAGACGCAGTACGGTCATACCTGCGAGAGGCGGTGGCCCTTGGGTTTTGATGAGGTGGAGCTGAGCTCTGGCTTTGTGTCCCTGCCTGATGAGGACCTGGTGAGGCTTGTGCGGCAGACCAAGCAGGTGGGTTTGGCACTTGCATTGGTTGAGCTGCGCGCGTCATGGGTTGAGGTGCATCGCTTGCATAGTTGCATTATGTGCATTGTACTGCGTTGTACTGCATGGGTTGTGGGGTGGGACAGCTGGGGCTTGTACTGCGCAGGTTGTGCTGGCTCAGGTCATCTGGCTCGGGGCGGGCGTGTGTGGCGTGTGGTTGACGGGTGGCCGAGAGTCCGGTTGGACTACAGTGGCTGCTCACACTGCAGCCGCTGATTTGTTTCTACTGCTATCTTACAGCCACCAGCTTCAGGTCGGGCATATGTATGGACGGCAGACAGCACCAGCCGCAGGGATCTGCCCACACCAGCAGCAGCAGGTGATGGGACACAAAATATGGCATTCTTACAGGAATTGCCGCCCCCGTGCAGGAACTTCTAGTTGATGGGCTTTGACAAGCAGATGAATCTGTGAAACGCCGTGATATTATTATTGTGCAGGCCGGCCTGCGGCCCAAGCCTGAGGTGGGTACCCAGCTGGGGGCGGGCGGTGCAAGTGGCGCACAGGCGCTGAAAGCTGCAGGCACTCGCGACGTGGCGGCTGCAGTCACGCGCGCAGCACGGTGCGTGTGAACCACCTGCACCCGCGGTGCAGGCACAGCTTGACCGCTGATGCTGATATGTCACACAATTACAACGGTTCCCAGAAGGTCGGTGCATGCGCGGTGAAGTAGTATTGCTTTGTGGCTGCCAATACATGCTGTCATCAGAGGCGCCCTTGCGGGACAATGATTGCTGATCAATGGCTGGCCATGCGTGTCCAGTGCGGCAGGTGCCTGGAAGCAGGCGCTGAGCGCGTGATGGTGGAGAGGGGGGTGTGACGGAGGACGTGGGGGGGGGGGCCGCGCGGGGTGGCGCACGGACGTGCCTGCCGCCTTCGTGCGTGGCCTGGGCTTGGATCGCACCATGTTTGAGGCAGCTGACCCCCAGGTGAGGAGCTGAGGACGACATACCATAGCGCGGTACCATAGCCGCAGAGGTCACTGACTCGCTGTCATTTGTGGTCAATTAGGTGTCCTTAGCTTCTTCGCCGCCGATTTGGCTAGCCAGTCCGGCAGCTACCACTGATGTGCTGTACTGCTGATACCAGCCGGCTGCGCTGCATGTGCAGGTCTATGACTGGTACATCGCAAACTATGGCCCAGGGGTCAACCTTTTCGTGGACCACTCCCAGGTGTGCGCTTTGGCCCCTGCTTCTTTTGCCTTTCCTCTCTAGTTTCTGCCAGTTTCCTCTCCCTTCCTTTACCTTTCTGCTGTGCTGAGCTCCCCTGCTCCAGCTGGTGCTGTGTGGCTCGAATTCAGCAACCAGGCTCCCAAGTTATAATATGCGTCTTTCAACAGGCTCGCCTGCGGCTCATTCATAGGAAGGCCCTAACTTGATGCGTGATCAGCTCACATGCAAACTCAACCGCTGGTGCTGTGGTGGCTTGTGCCGCACACAGGTGGTGCAGCTGGAGTGCCTGCGGCGTGGCATCTGGGGCACGAGCACCACATGGGGCCGCGTGGTGACACACAGGGACGAGGGGCACATGCTGGAGTGAGACGGGGGGCACCTTTGCATCTGGGTCATGTGTGCATACCGGCTTCGCACATCTCCTGCCGCTGCGTGGACTGTAACCTGACCCGGCTTGCTAAGGTGCAGCTGGCGTCTGTTTGGGAGTGCGCACACTCCTGGCAAGGATGGGATAAGGTGCGCTGATCTTGCCGGCGAGCGACACAAGACATAAGCAATTGGACTGTGTTTCCAGTTGAGGCACCCCGCAGGGGGCTGCGTGGGAATGGCAAGTTGTTACCAGCAACAGACCTCTGTTGTGACAGATACATTGACTGCGGCGTGCAAGGACCACGATGTCCGCAAACTCACCAACCCAAATCTCGACTCATTACTCATCACTGTAAGTTTCCGCACTACCAACAGCTCCAGCTAGTATGAGCCCAGCTAGCATTGCAACACCAGCTTGAGCTCTGCGCCACGCAGCACGCCCCCACCCAAACCCACCAGATACGCAGTACAGCCACCCGCACCCGCACCACTTTCATCACACCCGACCCAGCTTATCAGCCTTGCCTGCATTCACAGCACACGCGCACTGACTTTGCACTGACTCCGCCCAAGCTCACAGAGCTGTGGCCACGTGCACACTGAATTCGCCTCACAGCACGCGCAGCGTGACAGCCGTGAGGTAGCGACCCTCTGGGTACGCCAGATTCAACGTGTGGTCTGCTGCAGCACCCCCCACACGCAGCAGCGTGATAGACCGGCCAACCGCCTTAGCCGCTGCCTGCAGCATCGGCACAAACTCGCCCGACTGCGTCATGGCCCCGCTGCAAGAGCAGGTGGTGAGCAGGCCCCCTCGCTTGACCAGCCGCATCGCCATCTCATTCAGCTTGGTGTACCTGCGGTACAGGCGGTGCGAGGCGGTACACAGGGGGTACGGTGCGGCGCATGGGGGCAGGCAGTCCGCACCAGGCGGGCAACAGCCGCCAGCGCTGCCTGGTAGGATGCATGCATGCACGCAGGCCGGTACCTCCAGTGCTGGCTGGTGCTGCTGCTCTGCTGCACGCTGCAAGTGCATCCCGGTATGCCAGTCACACAGCCCACATGCCGAGCTCCATCAGCATCTCCCCTTTCCCAATGCCTCCTTCAAACCGCCCTTGTCAACCCCCCTAATGTCTCCCACAGCCTTTCCATCTGTTACTCATCCTTAACCAGACCGCTTCAACTCCTCACCCTGTCAACCTTTCCGCCTGTCCGCTCACCCAGCCCACGAGCCCGCCCAGCACCCCGTCCTACTCCCTGCCTGCCAGCCGCCACCCACTTGTTCATTGCGCGCGGCAGCGTGCCCTTGTTGGGAGCGAGCTTGGGTGGGTCCAGCACGACCACATCCCATGTCTTGCCCTCGTCCAGCGCAGTCCGCATGTAGTCGCTCACGTCCTCCTTCACGAACCGCACCTTGGACTGCGGGGCAGTGTGCCGTTTATGCATGGGAAGTGCCTCAATGCCGTGTTGGCGCTTGGGGCACTGCGCGAATGAGTGGCTACGAGTGAACGTGTTCATGGTGTACACGGGGCCACACGCATGTGCTGCAGTGTGAGGCGATGAGCAGTTGAGTGCTGAGCGGCTGCATGCCAAAGAGCTCAAGCCTGCATTCTCATGCAGCTGTCAAAGCTCAAACAGTCAAACGTTCCGTGCACTTACCGAATCCAGGCCATTCAGCTGCGCGTTGGCCTCCGCCAGCGCCACAGCGGGCGCCGAGGAGTCGACGCCTGCGTGAATGGTAAGAGGCCACATTACCACAGGGCCCTTGGTCCACAGCGCACAGCACGCAGGGTGAACGTACTGCGGGCTGCATGGATGTGTGCCCAGGCAGCCCCACAACAACCCCACGCCCCCTGCAGCCAACGAACTGCACCGCATCGCGCTACAGCACACTACGCGCTCCGTGCTTCATGCCACGCTGTCAGAAGCTCCCTCACCAGTAACATCGGCTGCACCAGCCAGCGCCGCGGCGAGCGCAAAGCCGCCGCTGTAACAGCACAGGTCAAGCACAGTCTTGCCTGCTGCCCCCCGGGCCGCAAACGCGCGTGTCTCGCGCTGGTCTGCATAGAAGCCGGTCTTTTGACCCAGCGTCGACGCGTACATGCGCATGCCCTCCTCCATCACCACCACACGGGCTGCATCAGGCACGCCGCCCTCCGCAGCTCCCTCCGCAGCCTCCTGCATGGCAAGCGCAGTCGAGTGGGTGCTTTGGTAAGTGCTGTGATCAGCACTGTGGACATCCCTTGAAAAGCACTGTGGCAAGTGCTGTGGCAAGCCAGCACAAGAGCTCAGGTCGTCATGGGGCACAGGGACATGTACGGAGGCAGGCAAGAATCGTTTGGGGCGCAACAGCACGCGAGGGGTAACATGCACGCAGCACCTGCGCTGGCCTCAGCTTCAGCTATGGAGACTAACAGGCATGTCCAACTCCTGCCCCCAGCACCCACGCATCACCCCAGCGTGCATCTAGGACAGGCGGTAAGTCTCAGCAGCAAAAAACCAGCTGGCTTTCACTTTGAGCTGGAAAAGGGCTGCAGCCACTGGCGGCCCTCTCACCGGCACGTCAATTTCGATACCTTCTTCCTTGAGGATCTCCGCATTTGGCCGCCATACGACCTAGATACACACAGGCAGAACACTGGTCAACAACGATGTCTCTTGAAACCTGGGATCTCCCTTAACCTGTTTGTATGCTTGCGTGGTGCTGCAACGCACAAGCATGCATGCAGGCCCGGGAGAGGTCCCAGGTGTCAAGAAACACGTCCGCACGCCGGCGCCCCGCAGGGCCATGCGTTCGGGCGGGTGCTGCCCCTATGGCCATGGCAGGTCTGGGCTCTGCCCCCAGCAGGGGGGGCATGGCACGCAGCCGCACACACAGCGCAGGCACGTGCACGCGAACAGCTCAGCAACACAACATCATGAACACGACGCATGATTCCGACATGAACAAGATGGACCCACCTCCTTGCAGCCGGTCGCGTGCTTGACTGCGGCAGTGACCTCAGGGCGGTAGCGCTCCGCCCAGCCTGCCACGCTCTGCACCACCACGGTGTCTCCCAGCACATCCGCGATCACGCCTGACAGCCCATCCCCCTCGCTGTTGAGTAGCCTGCAGAAGAGGTGAGGTAAGGGCACATCAAGCGCCGCCAGCAACACATCACATGTGTGGTTCTTCCAGCTGGAAACACCTGTAGCTGGGATGCTGGCACCAGGCCTGCCCTTGGCAGGGTCCTGCTGAGAGGCGGTTTTCAAGGGGTTTCCAAGTGGGTAGCTGGGGAGATGGAGAGCATGCCAGCACAGGGGTGATGAGAACAAGCCAGGCTTTTGTGTTGGCAAGTGCTGCAGCTCGTCCTTTCACTGGGTCTGCGGGGGCGGCCATGTGCGTTAGCCAAGCCCCCTGCCTTTCACACCACAACGGGCCAAGCACTGAGGCAAAATCGTCACAACCCGTCCGCACACCTGTACACCGTTGTGCGTCCGCCCTCCCCGCCCAGCCCCAACGACCGCCGCAGCGCCGCCGCCTGCTGCACGCGCAGCTTGATCATCGCGTGTATGTCCATGTAGGCAGCCGCCGCCTCAGGTGTGGCCTCTGACCCTTGGTACTCTGGCTGCAGCTGCATCACTCTCACTGCAAACATGCTGACTGGGTTGTACACGCCCCAGCCTATGACCTCACCCTTCCAGTTGAGCAGCTGTACTGCATCACCGGCTGCCAGGTGGCCGCCATCTGTACCGCCAGGTCCCACCACCATCTCACACGCACCGCTGTACACCATGGGGGAGCCTGTGTGAGAGGTGTGAGGGTGGTGGTTGTGGGCATGACGGGTCAGTTGATCTGCTGCAGGCACACTGATCAGTAGTACCAGCACAGCAAGCCACATTCTCAGTCCACTACCATAGGCTCCATGCCAGATCCCATCCCACAACACATGTTAGCTATTCATCCCCGTTCCTTCACCCCGTTCTCAGACTCACCCATCTCAGCAAACAGGAACTCCTTGCCCTGCTTCAGCACCACGGCCGGGTGCTTTAGGGATGCCAGGCGCTGTGCGCTCGGGCGACCACCGGCCTGCTCACGCGCCCCGCCCCGGCCGCCCCGCTCCTCGCGGCCCCATCGGCCGCCCCGGCCGCCACGCTCTTCACGCCCGCCTCGGTCCCCGCGGTCCCCGCCACGCTCGCCCCAACGCTCGCTCCTGTCCCCACGTTCACCGCGGGCCCCTGCACGCTCGGTGCGTGGCTCCCGATCACTGCCGCGCCCACCACGCTCCTCACGACCATCATCACGGCCACTGCTCCGCTCCTCACGCCCACCACGGTCCTCACGGCCACTGCCACGCTCGTCACGGCCACCTCTGTGCTCATCCCGGCGCATGTCGGACGTGCCGCCACGGCTGTCGCGCATGCCACCACGACGGAGGCCTGGCAGAGAACACGAGTCGGAGGCAGGTAGCATGAGGTCAATGCGAGACCACTGCATGCACGGCACTAGTTTGGCACGCTCAGCACTGTGACAGGGCCCCATACAGGTGACCAGCACTGGCATGGGTGTGCTCATGCTTGTCCAAGGGTGTGCATGGGCATGCACTTGCATGCGCTGCGCCCCCTGGCAAAACGCACCTGACTCTGCGCCCCTGGAGGAGGAAGAGGCAGCCTTGCTGCTGCTGGCACGCTCACGCTGCCGTGGCTGCTCCTCTGCGTCCCCATCCACAGAAGCACCCGACCCAGTGGCTGCATCGTGCTGGCCCACAATGTTTTTTACCAGGCTTGCCCGCATCTGCTCCATGATGGCTTTGTTGTTAAGCATGGCATCGATATCAAGGTCCACGCCTGGTGCATCATCAGCGTCTTGTGCAGGCTTGGCAACAATTTTCGGTCCTTTGTCCTTTTTTGTCACTTGCGGTCTGTAGCCACTGAGGGCGTGCACCTGACGGTGGCGTGCAAGACGACGCTGGCCGGCCGTCGGCCCCACACGTGGATGCAATTGTAGCAGCATGATAATCAAAGCAGTTAGCTAGGTTACGGCGCGCTCTGGCGAGCTAGATGCAAAAAAAGGCTGACTCTAGGGCTGACACTAGGGTTCAATGATCATTGCTTTTAGGCCCCCTTGATTGGGAGGCATCCTCAATTGGTGGGTCTGTTCAACATGCAGACCCTATTCAGTAGGGCAGGTCCCCACTGGGTGGCTGGCCAGTCGCGGCCAGCAGCCCAACAGCCACAGGCAGCGCTGTCAGCAGCGCAGGCAGCTCCCACAATATGCCAATGCTGCTCAGGACCCTCTACCAGCAGCCGCATGTCTGTGACCGCACCCATGCGGCCAACATGCATGCCAGGCCGCATGGTGCAGCAGCATCGCATGGCAGTGACCATGTATGCCAAGCGGGGGGCATCGCCGGCAGCCAGCGCGCCATCAGAAGCAGGCAGTAAACCAGCCACTGGCCGCAGGGGGCGGCCCCCTTCCAAACCTGCGGTTGACAGCTCAGCGCAGAAACTGGTCGAGCCCGAGGATTTCCTGGAGGATGACGATATCATGCTTGCGGACGACGACATTGAGGACGATTACGGGGAGGGTGACGAGGACGAGGAGGAGGAAGTGGATGAGAGCTACATTGAGGACGAGGACGAGGAGGGGCTGATTGACCCAGTGCTGGTCGTGGGCGAGGGGGAAGACGACGAGTTCGAGGAGGACGAGGAGGAGGAGGCACCCGTGCGAGGGCAGGTGGAGTACGAGACCGTGGACTACGATGTTGTGATGAAGAGGTTGACAGATGCAAAGAAGGGCGCGCAACCGGCAGTGATTGAACTGATGCCGCTGGAGACGGTCCTGGCACAGGAGAGGGAAGAGGAGGAGGCACGGCAGGCTGCACTCGCACTACCAGGTGAACGGGTGGGGCCGGGCGTGCTGGTACGACACCAGGGGCGTGGGCGCGGGCAAGCTGCCTGTTCTGTGCAGCGTGCTGTGGACATCCATTTATGTACAAGCGTGGCAGGCCAGTGCGGTCTGTGGTATAGTAGTGGCGTGCACTGGGTTGACGCTTGGAGTCGCACTGGGTGGGCGCTAGGCCAAGCATTCGCTCATTGCTGCAAGCCCGCTCGTGACCAGCTGCTTATCGTACAGGTTAGTGGGACGCACACAGCAACGCACACACCTGTACTTTGTACCAAACTGCCTGTGTTTGATTTGCTGCCTGTGTGCACAGCTGGAGCTCAGCTGGACCTGAACCGCCAGGGCTACCAGGCGTTCATCATGGACTCCGTGGAGTTCTTGGTGGCAGAGACTGCGGATGGCAGGCTGGACCTGCGTGATGCCTACGTGTATGACAAGGGTGAGGAATGCCTGCACTCGGTGATTCTTTCTCTCTGCTTGTGGGCTGGTATGGGGTTTGGGGTGGGGCGGGGAGGGGAGGGGCGGGGAGGGGCCGGGGGGCATGGCACTGCTGCTGCTCTGTCTGTTTCAGCATGGGGACTTGGGGATCTGGGCAGCCCAGCTGGCCACATGCCATGCCTTCACAGTGTCATGGTTGATATGTGACTGGTTGGCACTTGCCATGTGAGCATGGATCAAGCATGGAACGGGCATGCTCGATTTGGTTTCATGTGCGCCCTGCCCTGCCGCTCTTCATGTACACGCAGCCGGCAACCATTACATGCGGCCCACCACCAGCGGGCAGCTGCCATCAGGGCCTGTCATGCTGCAGATCCTTCCCTGGGTGGAGCGCCGCTCAGATGATTCTCTCAAGAACAAGCCGGGTCTGGCGAAGGTGCGTGCTGGAGTGCAAGCATGCGATGGGGCCTGCTGCTGGTGGCGTACTTGAGTACTTCAAGCCCGATCGGGTGACGTGGATGCCTAGGTTGGGCCATGGTGTGGTGTGTTCACGTTCGGTTTGGATGGCGCAAGTGGGACGGTTTCATCAAGTCGCAGCACGATCGCTGAGGCCGCTGGCTCGGGACCGGAGCTGCTGCACTTTGGGAGCGCTCAGCGCCGGCTCATGCAGCAGCGGCTCAACTACTACTGCCGTTGCTACTGCGGCTGCTACTGCCCGCAGATGAAGAGGGTGTACTTCGTGGGCGTGTCCAGCCTGGAGCCGTACCGCATCGCGATGGACCAGGTGTACTGCTTCGAGGAGCGGACTCGCACGCTGTCACAGCCGCCGGTCCGCATGACGCACCCGCGCATCCGGGATCCCGTGCTTCGCATCAGGTGTGTGCGGGCTCCTGTCCGCCTCTTTTTCAGTCCAGGCATGAAGGCTGTACAGTAGTTCATCTCTTGCTGCATAGTGCTGCATGACATGCATTCGTTGGATGGGACGCATAATCAAGCATTTGAGCCTGGCAAAACGACCAGGCTGGCGGCGGGCCGTGCGCGCATGATGATCACTCAAACTTCTCATCCAAAACCTTGGCTGAGCTCTGCTATGCTGCAAAAACCGTGCCATGCTAATCTGAAGCACTGGCCCATGCCGCCCGCCATCCCGCAAGCATGCTGAGCAAATGCAGTACTCGTGTAATGCACCTTCCATCAGGCGTGCACGCCACGCGATTGGCAGCTGGCACTTTGCATGCTACTTGCACGTGTGATTGCTGGAAGTACCTTATGGGAACATATATACATATCACCTGGCTGCCGTTGCCTTCAGTTTGGCTGCTGTGTTGCCGCTTGTACCGTGTTGCAATTGACGGCTGTGTTGCCACAATTGGTCATGCTGCCGGCACTACAGGGCTGATGGTGTGACGATTGAGGAGGCGAGCCAATTGGTGCACCCTGCACTGGTGGGCGTGAACCATGACCCTACCGCATGGATGACCCCGGAGGAGAAGGAGCAGATGATGCAGGTGGGCCTTCCGGGATACATTATGATGGGGGTCAATCTTTTTCTTGTACTCTCATCTCCTTGCGCTTGGAATCTTTTTGTTGTTATAAACCCTGGGCCCCTGCAGCTGAACACCATGTGAGCACACATACATGATTCGAGCGCAGCACGCACGCCGCCCCGGGGACTGCTGGCAAGCCAGCTGGTAGTGATTGAGGCAGGGCTGGTGTGTCCAGGGCTTGGTGCACAGGGGCAGGGGGAGCAGGGCAGGCATGTGGTCTGAGGCTTGGGTTCCTGCGGCAGAGTGCAAGGCAGCAGACGAAGCGCACGTGTGGAATCTGCATTGTGCGGCGGTGTGATGCGTGCGAAAATCATGCTCAAGCTGCTTTCGCGAAGCTCCTTTTGCGTAAGCTATGCGCAACTGCATGAATGGAGGTGTTCGGCATTCCTGCGCATAGCAGCTGCTGGACAGCTTTTGTACGGGCTTCATCATACTTGCATTTACAACTTACATATACGGTACTTTTCATATGCAAACATGATGGCACCGCCTCTGACCCTTGTATGGGGGTGTGTGTGTGTGTGCGCGCACAGGAGCGGCTTGAGGAGCTGGAGGCTCAGGCTGAGGAGGTGGATGAGCTGGATGAGCAGCCTGATGTGCCCAGTACAGACATGATGTGATCACTCATCACTGGTCACCTGAAGGAGGTCATCACTGGTCACCTGAGGAGGAGACACCCAGTCTTGCACCCACGTTGAAGGCGCACACACACCAGCTTGTTGCAGGAAGGGGATGCAGGCAGGCAAGGCAGGCCAGCGGGGCAGGCAGGCAGGTGGCATAGAATGTGGTATGGCTGCAGGCGATGCATGCATGCCATGGGCATGATCTCGAACCTCGGAAGAATCACGTGTTGCAACACATCCATAGATAGCTGGTGTGCTGAGTGTTAGAAGACATGAGTTGGCTTCCCTTCACGTACGTGTCAATGCAAGCCTGGTGCTACTCAGCTTACCACCAGCAAATGCTAGTCTGGTGATATCATGCTGTGGGCAGTTTGACTGCTGTATCGGAAATGCCCAGGACAGCGTATAGCGTAGAATATATGCAGTACAGTGCCCCTGAACGTACCATCAGCCCCAGCTGGTGGCTGTGGGCACAGGCAGTGTGCGCCCTACATAGGCACCCCTGGAGCTCTTCGGCCAGAGGTGCAGATGGCAGCACGGGCATGCAAGACCGAGAACAGAGGTGGGTGCTTGGCCACAAGGACACATGAAAGGTAGCATGGGCCTGTGTGGCGGCCAATGAAAAGCAGATGCTGGCGGGCATGCCAAGGCGGGGCGGCCAGGGCAGGTCAGTGACCGCACAGAGGCCAGCAGGCGCATTGACAGCAGGAGCACTGGCGGTTGACATGGCAGCCCTGAGGCTCCTTGCAAGCCGAGAAGTCACGGCAGTGTGGACGATCAGCTACATGGACTGGAGCCAGGCTGCTTCAATACTGACAGCCTTCAGGCTGCACTCACTGCTTCCTGATGACTGGAGTGCAGCATGTCAACTTCGCAGCGCGTCACAGCAACCGCCTGTCAAACCACCTCCAAGGCCAAGACCACCAAAAAACCACCAGAAAACTACTGGAATTAATTGCTCAGAAAAGGGCGATGATTAGAGACAGGAACAGGAGCATGATGTGCCCCTAAAGTGAGTACCATGGACGGAGGTGACGGGCATTAGTAGAAATTCCTTTTTCGATATTGTGACTTGCTGCTTTGGTCAAAAGCTGCTATGGCTGAATGGCTGGCTCATAATTGGAATGTTGCGATATCAATGTTGGCTTGCAGGTGCAGCTCGCACCAATTCGAGCTCTTGTATGGCTTTCTTCTGCAAGCAATACATCCTGCCCACCATTTGACGTCGGACCTCATGTGTTTAAAGAGTCGCACAGCGCTGCTAGTTTTTGTGGTGCTGACACTAGTGACGCTGGTTTATGGAGAAAATAGCGATGGTCAAGGTGGGCTGTGACAGCCATGTGACAGCCATGCAAGCGCAGGTTTACGTGCAGGCACCCATCCACCGCATGCCAGGCAAAGTGCACTAGTGCAGCTGCAGCAGCAGATGCGGCCATGCTTGCATCGCACCTAGTCCCTGGTCACGTGCGGAACCCGCGCTTCTCGCTTCCGCATGATTTCCTACGCAGGCCGCTCCCTGCTCCAAGCCAGGCGCCGGCCCCCGCCTCGTCGCCAGCCCCCACCTCGCCGCAGACCATCACCCCCACACCCCAAGCCCCCGCCCAGGAGCCCTCCTCCTCTCAGGCGGCCACCCTACCCGCCGCCCGTCCCTGCCGACCCCAGCAACCCAGCCATTCCCCTGCAGCAGACGGTGACGCTGAACGTTGTGGGGGCGGACTACAGCAAAGTGCTGAACGATGTCGTGAACAATGGCATTTATGGCATGGGCGTCGAGTTTGTGGGAGCGTGGTCCAGCTACTGCAAGGTAAGAGGTCCTACTGCTGTGGGAAGCTGAAGTGGATTGCATGATGCTGCACTGTACTGTAATGTACTGTACTGTACTGCACTGTACTGCACTGCTGGTGATGAGCACGATGGGCTGCAGAGCCAAGTGGGCCATGCAGCACCCAGCTCAAAGGGCTCACCCACACGCCACAGTGCATATCGCTCTGCATCCTCTTCAACGTTTGGTTGCCAGTATCTGGCTGGATGAATGCCTGTACACCGCTGTACTGCCTGTAGGTTCAGCGGGAGCAGGTCACGCTTCTAGACATTGTGAGGGGGGACAGCCTGTACATAGTGGGCCAGCTGGTGCCAACCATGTCCATTGCGTTCACCAGTTACTGCAGGTGAGTGTAAGAGTGTGAGTGGATAAGTGTGCATGGTGGGTTTACGAGGGTGTGGTGGGGGCAGTGACCGAGGGGGCATGCTGGCACGCTGTGCTATCATTTGAGCTATGGCAGCAGCTGGATGTGCTACAACATGGGTAACAATGCGGTGGCTGGCCATGCAGCGCACAAAGCCGGCGCCAGCCTCAGGAACTCACCAGAATGCAGAAAGTTTAAAGTGCCAGACCCAGAAAGCAACCAACAAACAGAAAGCTAAGAAAGGTATGGCTGTATTTCAGCACGGGCGCAAGTGTGGCCATGCAGCAGAGCCACAGCTATGCACAGTATGCAGCCGTGGCACACATGGAGGGAGGTCATGTGGGGTGTCAAGCATGTACTGTGCTGCATGTGTAGCCTTACCACTGGTGGCAGTGATGATTATACCAGTGATGTGCTTAACACTGGTGATGCTTATACCATAGTGGACGGCATGATGTGCGGTGCATGGCGACATGCAAGGTCGCTTGCGTGCACGTATTGTATACATCATGATTCCTAGGGGTCACAGGCCAAGGGGTCATACCGCTGTACTGCCTTCGTACTGCGCATGCAGACGTGACTTTGCAATTGGCAGCGGGAGCTTCAATGCGACTAGCCGCCTGAAGAGTGCGTGCTATGCTAACTTCAAGCGTGAGGCAGGGGACTTCTTCTTCAAGTGAGTACTAGAGGTTGGACAGCTGGAAAGCAGAGGCATGCATGGCTGCATGCGTGCTACTTACTTGCATGCACGTTGCAGCTTGCATGGCGGTCGCAAAGCTGTAAGTTGCCATGCCTGCCAGCCTAGCACCCATGCGCTGCGATGGCTGCCAGCGCAGGCAGGCACGTGTTTCGCACCAGCGACTGACACCCGCCTGCCCCCATACTCCGAAGCCTTGCGCAACTGCGTGCCCCTGACGCTTGCACCCCCCCCCCCTGTATGATGATGTAGGAAGTATGGCATCACCAGCTGCAGCGTCGCCACTGTGTGGGCTCCCCTGTTCCCCCCACCCCCTCCCGGCCCGCCCCCTCCGCCCCCACCGGGTCCCCGCCCACCGCCCGCACCGCCGCCTTCACCACCCAAGCCGGACTCTCCGCTGCCCCCCTCGCCAGCTCCGCCTCTTCCTCCCACGCCCCCTGCACCGCCGGTACGGCTGTACAGCTGTTTGAGCCAGCTGTGAAGCACGGACACAGCCCAGCACACCTGGACTCCGCTTGCCATACCTTTCCAATGCGTGCATGTGAGACGAATCCATGTACACTGCACGGAGTACACACACCATACAGCACTGCCTCAATAACCCCATACGGCACTGCCTCGCTTGGATTGAATCTCCCGGTGGGCCATGCTGCACCTGTGCCTGCAGCCGCGCCAGTTCCAGACCATCAACTGCGGGGTGATGCAGTCACTGGGCAGTGGCAAGCCTCTGATCCAGGGCAGTTACATTGACACGGACATCATCCCGTGAGTGTGGAAAGACCGTCAGCTTGGACCACAGCTGACTCACCGCAGAGTGTACTGCACTGTACTTGTGCACCGCGGGGGCCGCACGACTGGTTGACAACAGGAACCATCCATCACGTCTGGCTGTGTGCAAGTACACGCCTGGCAGGCTGCCTTCCCTCGTGCCTGCCTGCCTGCCTGCCAGCCGGCTTGATCAGAGCTGGTGCGCTGCTCCACAACCACTTGCAATGCACACTTTGCAGTTGCGGGGCAGCGGGAGCTGCCACGATCACAAGTGTGACCATCACCCTGGGCCTGACGGTGGCTGATGCCAGCACAGTCCAAGTGCTGCTGCAGCTGGGGGGCATGGTGCCGTCCACCTTTGGCCCCTGGCGCTCTCCAATTGCTTTCCTGCTGACCCCGTCCAACGCAAAGCGTGGGGTTGGGTTTGCTGGGACTACCGTCACGTACAGCGATGCAGCCAGCATCAACCTTGTTGACGCGCCCACCAACCCATTCCCTGCCAACACAACGTATGCCGCCAACCTCCTGGTGCTGCCCTTTGGGACCACATTGCACACCGCTTTCGCTGACCAACCTGCGCAGCAGAGGTGGGTGAACTGCAGCAGCCTGAGTGGTGATGGCAGATGCCTGCGTCAGTCCTTGTTGGATACACTGTGCGTGTAGTGGCATGGCAGCAGTTTGCAGGGGCATGTGGGGGGCGGCCGGGTGGAGAGGGGCCGGGCCTTGGGTTAAGGGGGCAGCTGTGGAGAGCCAGCCCCAGAGGCTGCCAGGCTGCAGGCTGCTGGGTGAAATGACTGTTGGGGCTCGGGTGTCCATATTGAAACCACACAATACACAATTATTATTATTAATACACAGTCACTGCATACGGTTACAGGTGCCGTTTCCGACAGTTTCCTCCTAAACTCTAGAACTTTCCTGTTTACTGTGCCTGTGCTGGTGGGTGATGGAGCACAAATGTGCATGACCATGTCATCAGTGACGGCACTGCACAAGCACTGCTCCTTGACGCTGCTTTCACACCTATGCGCTTTGCCTTGCTGGTGGTGCTTTTTGCAGGTGGTGGTTTCTTATTACGCGCACAGGCAGCCCTGCGCTATCAGATGGCGTGTTGAGCTCCTACCAGCTCCAGATCACTGCCTCAGACCCCCTGCCGTGATATTAGGGTGAAAGCTTAGTGTGAGGGCAGGTGTGGGAGAGGCACCCGGTTGCACATCCAAGGGTGATGTGGATGAGAGAGTGGAACAGTTATAAGGGAACTGCTACCCAACGGTAGGTGGGACGGTGGTGGTGCGACTGCGTGCGCGGCAGCGGTGGAGGGCAATGGTGGCAGCGGCAGGGGCAGCGGCAGGAGTGGAAACAGTGGCAGTGCAGCGCCAACAGCGATTGAGGGTGCAGCGGAGGGCAGCAGAGGACAATCAAGAGCGCTGAGCAAATGTATCGTGGTCGTCCACCCGTCCTAGCTGCCTGCTGCGCAGTTGCTGTATGCATTAGCACACTCCTTGATCCTGTACGTGATGCTGTGTGAGCATGGCGGCTGCTGATGCTTATTGCTCACGACTGCATGTGCCATGGGCATGCACCTGTACCGCTACACATGTACTGGATGGCACTGAAGGTTGGAGTAGTGATCATTGGGCTGTACGTGCAGGTTTATCATCTTGTATTACAGTATACTACATACCAAGTAAAGCACCTGCCGCAGCAAATCGCGCCAGTAGAATGTTGCATGGCAAGCCAGGTATAAGGTTCATGGCAACCGCTACGATACAGTCGCTTGCTTAAGGTCATCAAGCTTCTTCCTGCGCATGTACCGGATGTACGTACTACTGAAGATGTAAAGACCATCACAAAGTCGTGGCATTAACAGCCCTGCAGCCTTTCGATCCAGGACCTCTTCCTTGATCTGGCCCTTGCTATCTGCGGTACGGCAGTACATGCAGCAGCACAGCAGTACATTACAGCATGCAGCACTCATGCCAGAGCCTGACAGTCGTTATCTAAACACAATCACTAGAGGACCAAGCCAGCCTGAAATACCGGGAGCCGCCCCACTACAGCACCTAGCACCCTGTTGGAAGCGAGCACTGCAAAGGTTAGCAGCTGGCCGACACACCACCCGTGGTCAACAGCAACATGCTGATGCCACAGGGCACCCAGGCCATACGGTGACAAGCTCATACAAATCTCCTCATTCAGTGCTTGTTAAGACAAAGCAGTACAGATCAGCACAGGTTAAAGTACACACACATACCTTATGATCCAGTTTTTGGGCTCAAGTTCCGGTAGCACTACAACGGCCTTGTAGTGCTGCATGAGGCTGATGAGGCCTGCAGCCCTGCGTGCGCATTAAAGAGACAACATGCCGAGTCATCAGCATGCCCAGAACGATCACAGAACCACACGACCAGCAAAAGCAGAGCGGCAGCACGCACGCTGTGGCGTTGTACAGCAGATTTGTGGCCAGGCTTGTGCTTGTAAGTAGGTCCACATTTATCATGGCCACTAGGGGCGTCTCTGCCACGAGGATGGCAGCAATCAGGACAGCGATCTTGTGGAACAGGGTGTGCTGCGGCAGCATGGGCATTGGAAGGGTGATGAAGGCTGAGGGGTGCGATCAGGATGCAGTGCCATCAGGCAGCTGTCAGGCAGTCCAAGGTGCGGATGGCAAGGGATGGCCAGCAGTACAAAGAGCAGCATGCACCTGCAGCCCAAAAACATTACCAGTACAGTCATGCATCCGCCAGCCCGCGCACCATGAACGGCTCCCATTCCCCCATACGCACATGTAAAATAACCACCGCTGCTGTATCTGACCATCAGACCTCCCACTGAAGCATTTTTCATCAGGTGCCTTGAACACCTGTTTTAGGCAGGTGTTCAAGGTGCTTTCCTTGAACACCTGCCTAAAACATCAGATTTTACACTCTTGTGACATGCCCCGCTGTCCCAATGCCACGATTATTTATGGTCTTTACATCTCGTGATGACAGCAGTACGTGCATCCGGTACATGGCAGGAAGAAGCTTGATGACCGCGCTGCTGATGTAAAAGAGTCTATTATAATGGAGTGCATAGCTCAGGCCCGTGCCGGGCGGATGACGCTGGATGGTGGGGTGTTGAAAGCTGACGGACGGAAAGGGATGCTGCGTGTGATGATGGTGGGTGGATTGCAGATTAGTCACGGCCATGCTCACCCTCCACGATGTGATCTGATCTTTTTGCCTGCATTGCCGCCACTTCAACACCAGGGCGATGACACTCTGGTGCACGCTGTGTGGTGTGAGCGCACGGGAGCGGAACCCAGTGGGAGTCCAGAGGAAGACATTGTTGTATTCCCGGACGAATGCACGTTGAAACCGGTGCGCATGGGCTGCAAGGGTACAGCATGCACCTTAGCTGCTGAGGCATGTGGCTGGTGATGTGCATGCCTATGATGTACCTGCACCATGACCATGCAAAACACCGTCATGCTGACCCCTGCCCCCATGTTCAACGTTACGCTCCCTGCTTCCATTCTTGCTGCTGCCAGATCCCTGGGGGGCAGGCGCGCTGCTATGTGCTGGAGTTCACAGCAGACACATCTCGCAACCTGTTCTTCTGGTGCGTGTTTTTGCCTGCAACTCCCCTTCGTACATGCTGGCAATCACCAGGCCATAAAAGCATCTCAAAGCATGCGAAAGCCTCATGCACATAATGGGCATGTGCTTGACTTTGCAGGTTGCAAGAACCCAAGCAGGACCTGGACGCCCTCTGTGTGTCACGCATCAACGCAGCACTGAATGGCCAACCCATTCCACCACTGCCCACAGGCCCTGCACCAGCCACAGCCACAGCACCAGCCAAGGCCCCCACACAGTCGGCCCCCCCAGCCGTGCCAGCAGCTGCTACAGCCAGCAGTGGGAACCCAGAGGCCTCCTCACTAGCAGCACTGCTCAGGTGAACGGGTTTATCAATGCAAGGGTCAGGCCTCATTGATCCAGGCGTTGAATCAGTGCAACTACCGTCTGGCAATCTTTGCATGCACCACCCTGCACAAACCAACCTGTGCAGACCTAAGCTACCCAGCTCACACAGGGCTTGCGTTGTCCGCCCCCACCCTGCAGCCATGCACTGGCAAGCGCGAGTGCGCCGCAGCAGTCGGCGCCAGACCCACGTGCGCTCGCGGCGTCCCTACTCGCCCAGATGGCTGCGGCCCAGGGAGGGGGTGCAGGCATGCTGGGCCGCATGGCGCCTGACGAGGTGAATTGGGGTCGCCATCATCTTGACATGTATCGGATGTTGATGAGGCACTGCTGCTTCACTCCTCCCCTAGGTCAATTGTTGTCAGCCCAGGCGGGATGGCCCATGACCGACGGTGCAAGTTTTGTTCCACAGGCCTGAACGCTGGCCCACTGCCTGGACAACTAGTCAAGCACGCAGCTGTCCACGGATGGCCTGGCCTACTGCGTTCCTCTGGGACTGAGGGCGGGGTGTGTGCCTGCTGTGCGTGCTGTGCCTGCTGTGCTGTGCGCAGGGTCCAGGCCTGGATGAGGTGGTGCGCCCCGAGGTGGTCGTCCCCCTGCTGCGCGAACCAGGGGTACTGGAGCGTTTGGCACCTCACCTGCCAGAGGAGCACAGGTAAGAATCTGATCAGAATTTGGAGGGGTCCAGGCCGCCTGCGTACAGCTGGGTAAGCGCGCCGCCCTTGTGGCTGCGCGCGCAAGTGCATGGCGCTCCCAACTCCTGCTGGTGCGCCTGGCAGCAGGCATGCAGGAGGTGCTCTTGGGAGTGCTCCTGCACTGGCCGCTGTGTTTGCAAGCTGCCATCGCGCTGTGTGTGGATCGCGGCCCTGCTGCTTCACAGGACGCTGCAGCACCTGGTGGAGACTGCGCAGTCGCCCCAGTTTGCACAGCAGCTCGCGTCGTTCAGCCTCGCACTGCAGAGCGGTCAGCTGGATCTGCAGCAGTTTGGACTGGATGCTAAGGTAGGGCTCCTTCTCAGGACCATGGGCCAGGTACTGGGTGCCAATGTTTTTCACCTGACCTGCCGCTTGTGAGCTCGGTGGAAACTCTGTGTGAGAAGGGGTTACGTTGCGGTTCTGCATGTATGCTACCGCGCCACGTATCGGTGCTCCACATGTTGGACAGGTGCTCCACATGTTGGACAGGTGCTTCACTTGTGGGCATGCAGCGCAGCCACAGCTGTGCGCGCTGCGCCTGTGCTGTGTGCCTTTGCTCAGCACTCTGGCATGCTGCTGCCTGAGGTGCAGGGCTACTCGGTGGCGGCCTTCCTTGAGGCAGTGCAAGAGGCGGCTGACGAGGAGAAAGCGCAGCGAGAGCAGGGCGGGGGTGGGGCAGGGTCGGGCGGAGCAGCACCCATGGAGCAGTAACAGTAAGGGATATCAGGGATATCAGTTGGATGTAGATCGGCGAAGGAAGGGTCATGAGCGGGTAAGGATAGGCTGTGCATGGCGAAGCGAATGCTGTTGGGCTGTATCCAGGCACCGTGCTGCGCTGTGTAGCATTCCTTCTGCTTTTTGAGGTGATGCTGAAGTGCGCATGGCACATGCATACATCCTGCTACCAGACTGAATAGAGGCAGTGGACTCACAAGCTTCCTGTGCTAGGTTTTTGGAAGAGGAGATGCAGGACGGGGTGCCTTACACAACACCCGACGCATTGGTTCCACAAATCCTGGCCTCCAAAACAACAGCGAACTACCCAATTGGCCATGCAGGGATGGGAACCTACGCCACGCGCTCACTTTGCCAGGGGTCGGGGGGGTGCTGAGGGAGGGGGGCTCATGCCAGGTGTGTCCCCATGCACTGGTGTTGTTGTCACAGAGATACCCGCCCCATGGGCCCCCATGTGCGTCAGGGCAGCCGCCAGCATCTGCTCAATGGACGCAGCCGTTAGACCTGCCTCCCCTGAGGTAGGGCCTGTAGCTGTCCCCAGTGCCCCAGCAGCCTGTGACACCTCAGCGCTGCTTTTGGAGCTGAGCCCAGCACTGGCAGGCCCGCTCGAACGCACGCCCCCACCACGGCCGGCCACAGCCCCTGCAGGTGACCCGCCCAGCTGCAGCGAGCTCGCGAGTCTGGCACGTGCAGCTGCCACCTGCACCATGTCCTGCTGATCCGTGGCCCCTGCGCCTGCTGGTCCACCTGCACTGCCGCCCACACTGCCCGGGCCCGGTGCCAGTCGCAGCCCTGCGAGGCCACTGCCCTCTGCTGCTGCTGCTGCCGCCTCGTTCGCCAGCTGGCGCCGCTGGTGTGCGCTCACCACAACATCTGCATTGCTCTTGAGCCACGTGGTGATCGAATCAGCATCGGCCCAGGGCCGCACCACCGCAGTCAGGGGCGCGGACAGGAGCACGTCGTGCTGTGCCTTCTTCTTTTTCTTCTTGGTCTGTTCTGCTGCCTTGCTGTCACAGAGCGATTTGCCCCCCAGCCCGCCGAACCAGCCTCGTGTAGCGCCCTGCTCCTCAACCTTGGCTTGCTCCTCACTCCCTGCATCCGCCTTCTGCTTACTGCTGCCCCAGCCAAACCAGCCCCCCTTCTTGGCGCTGTCCAGTTTGATCTCCTGAGCCTGATCAATGTCCTGATAGAGCTGTACAGAGAGCACAACCATGCCCTGAGAAGGGGGAGGGGTGTAGCGTGCATGCTCCGGCGTTCTTGACAAAATGCCGGGGAGTGCAGGCTTCTGGGCATCTGGCCTTGCAGCATCCAGGTACCTGCAGTGTGGACATGCCAATAGGCAGCTCCTTGGTTCAACTGTTTAGATTAATGGCAAGGCCGACTTTGAGCGTCCGCCACAGCCAAGGCATGCACTATCATTGGCCCAGCTCAATCAAACATCAAGGGCAGCCCCCTTTGGGCCCCAGCTCGATCTACTCACGCGGCAACCAGGGTCTGGCGCTGGGGGCTTCGCAGCTGGGCGGCAAAGGGGGTGGCGTGGTACCAGCCAGCAGATGCCGCATCGCACGGCATGCAGCCCACCACCTGCCCAGTTGAACGGTCCACCACCACCTGGTAAGCAAGAGCTGCCGGCTGGTGCCGCTCCTGGCCTTCCGCCAGCTCAGCAACTGGCAGCCACATGCGGCCATCTACCTGATCCCTCACGGCCTCACACAAACGTGACAGGCTGGCGGGGTCAAGCTCCCCGGTCACCGGCTGCCGCTGGCGCAACTGATGCTGCGGTTGCGCAGCTGCTGCCACGTCGTCGCTGTTGGCATGCTGCACCTGCGCAGTCACAGGGGCTTCTGTGACCCAAGGCAGTTGTAGCCCTGTGCTTGCACCTGCTCCCCGCCCGGCCCCGAACACGGCCTGTGCCACAGCCGCCATCACTGCCACCGCTGCCAACCCCTGAGCGGCCACAGCTGCAGCTGCACGCGCAGTAGACCCACCAAGCAGTTGGCTGCCTCGTGCAGTAGCTGTGCCCGGTATCAGCTGTGATGGAATGGGAGGGGGTGGCAGGAGCTCAGAAAAGCGCCCACTGACCTCGTCATAGATTGCAACCAATGATGAGACCTGTGACTCTGTGAGATGGACAGGGGGCGTCATGGCTGTACTGCTGTCATCCGTACTGCCGCCCTTGTCTGTACTGCCTCCCGAGGAGTCACGCTGGCGTGCTACTGCCCACCGTACCTCTAGACACGCGGGTGTGACCCGCCTCAACTCCAGGCTGTCCTGCACGCTACTGCCTCCGCTACCGCCGCCCGTTGGAGGCGCAACTGGCGTATGCTGGGGCATGGGGCTGTACCGCACCTGCAGACATGCGGGCCCCTGCCACGGTCCTGGCACCAGCTGTGGCATGTGGGGGCCCTGTGCTTGAGCACCCAGGGGTGAAGCTGCAAGAGGCCCACTGTGGCCGCTGCTGCTGCCAACGGCAGCGGCAGTAGCGCTTGCCAGCGCGATTGAGTGCGGTAGTAGCTGGAGGAGCGCCTGTAGGAATGCATTGAGCTCGCAGAGGGTCAGTGACAGGTCTACCTTGACCTCCTTTCGCAAGGCTGCAGCGGCAGCTGCTGCCTTGCTACTGCTGGCCCCCTCCTTGGGCCCATTGGGCCTGCCGGCTTCCACCGCCCCAGTCTTTGCCACATCAAGAAGGCTCAGCTCATCCTCCTCCTCTGCTGTCACCATGCCGCTGTCAACACCTGTGTGGACAAGCTGTGAGCCACCAGCAGTACTTGTACTGCTGCCGCCGCTGATGCTGCTGCCAGCTCCATTAGCTGCTGCCGCGGCCGTATCAGGCCAGAAGAGTGTGAGCCGCGCGTTGCCTGCGCTCTCCGGAAGGTGCGCGAAGCGCATCCACGCATGCGGGCCCTGCAGGCACGGATTCCCGCACGCATGTGACCAGGGTGTGAGAGGGGTGGTCCTATGGGAGGTCCTAAAGGCACTCTCATGCTTTTATTCAGCAGATATGTGATGGCACTGCTGCACCTGGGGGCTGCTGCCGCACAGTGCACACCCCGCTGACTCATCAGCAGCCGCACCAGCAGCCCCAACCACACCCCGTCAAGGTAAACCCTAAAAGTAAACCCTAAACCCTAAACCCTAAACCCACACCCCGTCAAGAAGCAGGCCGTCGCACTGCTAATCAGCTTCAACGGTGTACTGCTGTACTGCTGTACTGCCCCACGCACCTCGGCCAGGTACTGCCACTCGGGGCGCTTGCAGAGCATGGCGCCGATGTAGGGGTCCACCCGGCGCAGAAACACCGCCCCCTTTGCACGCGCCTGCTCGCGCATCCAGGCCAACTCCTGCCCCTCAGCGCTCACCAGCACGTGCCGCCTCACCTGAGGGGTTCACGGCAGCACACGGTAGGGGTCAGCCATGCTTCAGCAGTATCATCTGCAGTTCCAGGGTTGGGGTCACCCGTTCCAGGGGTTAGGGATTCATGAGGATTTGTTGGAGTTTGTTTGGCAGTTTGTTTAGGGACTCGAAGGGGTTTCACGGACTCCTGGCGGCATAAAGTGCATACACATCCACCACAGGACAGTATGGAGTGTGGCAGGTGCAGACAGCAGCGCTGCCCTGACGTGCCCACACGAGCACACGCGGACACCCTTGGCCCAGGCCACCATGCGCAGCAGCCATGGCTGGGGAGTTGGCTGCCAGCCCACTGCGGTACACTGCCCGAGCCTGAGCAACACCGAACCCAGTCGCAGTACCAGGCGTCATATCTTCACACTAGGGTGAGGGTATGAATCGCCTGGGATTCCCAAGTGTTCAACCCGCAAACCGCAAAATTGCATGTACCCTAAACCATCGGCATCTGGATCTGCCAACACCCTGAACCTTCAACCCTGCGGCTGGTACCCGCCCAAGCCCTGCACTTGTGCGCACCTGTTCCGGGCTGCTGCGGGGGACAGACGCGGCATGTGCACACACGGTGGGCAGTGGGCGCACGCTGGGCAGAAGCTCCCCGTGTGCCTCAGCCCACTCGCACAGCTCGTCCAGCAGGCCTGCACGCAGCAGGCGCTCCATGGCGACTGCAGCCCCTGCGGGTGGGCGAGTGGCAAGGCAGTGGAGGAGTGCAGGTCCAGAGCCCATGTCAAGGTTGAAGGGCCCAGCCGCAGGTTGAAGGGCCCAGGTGGAAGGGTCAAGATCAAGGTCAAGGCCACAGGTCAAGGTCAAGCTGAAGCTCAAGCTCACGGTGGAAGCTCCGGTTAAAGCTTAAGCTCAGGCTCAAAGCTCAAGCTTAAGCTCACGGGCAAAGCTCAAGCTCAAGGCCAAGGCCAAGCTTGAGGTAAGGGAGAGATGTAAGGGTCATAGTCGAAGTCAGCATCCTCGGTACACCACACCCGACAGGCCGAGCCATCACCACGTACCCATGGTAAGCGTCTTGGCGGTTTGGGATGCAGCCACATACACCCGGTTGGCCCGTTCAACTTCTGCAAACTCCTGCAGCACTTCCACCTGGAACCCAGCAGACCCACTGCCACCCGGCTCACGCAGCAACGCCCCGCGTGCCAGGCCAGCTGCCGGCCCGATTTTGCTAGTACCAGTGGCGGTGGCGGCGCTGGCGGCACCACCGCCGCCAGCGCGTGTGCTGCTACCTTCGATGCCACTAGTAGACGCCACAGTGCTGGAAGCAGACTCAGAGGCGGGGGTTCGCTGCGCGCCGCCACGTCCAAAGCTCACGGTGCCCACACGCCCACAAGAGGGGCCCGTGACCACCTGCTGCCTGACGTACTGCAGCTGGGTGCGGACGTACTGCTCCTCATCAGTGACCTTGGGCTGACTGCGCTTGGGTTCTGGAGCCGGGGGTGTCGGCAGCCATAAGCTCCTGGGCAGCAGCGGGTGAGTGAATGAGCAGGCATGCTCATGGCAGGCTACCCAGGTGCTATGGGTGGTGGTGGATTCATCAGACAGGAATGGGTCATCAGCTTAGCACACGTTGGCAGCAGCCAGCAGACACGAGCATTAGCAAGACAATGTGTACAGTCATGCGCCGGGTGTGTGTATCACAGCATGCCGCAATACACTGGCGGTAGCTGTGTCAGGGGGCGGCGCCATACGGCCATACTGTGTTTCCATTGATAATAGCACGGCTTGTCACATACTTTACCACCCACATGGCGATACCATGACACAACAAGTATCATGTACTGCGCGTACTGCGTGTACTGCATGTACTGCGTGTACTGCGTGTACTGCATGTACTGCATGTACAGTATTTATTGCATTTATTGGCATGTAATGGCATCCATCACCCACTTGAATGGCTGCCTGGGCGGCTCGCGCCGGGCCTCCAGTTCCCGGGTCAGCTTGGCAGTTGCCATGATCATGGGCGCGTGGTGCAGGCGCAGGGCCGCGAGGCTCAGCTGGTACTCCCAAGTGGCTGTCATACGTGTGATCTCAGTGCTGAGGGAGGCCCGGCGGCCAGCATCGCGCGCGAACCACGGCTGCGCTCACATATCGTGTACAGGCAAGACAGGCATTGCAGGCGTCACAAGCATTGCAGGTACAGTCGCTGTGACAGTTACAGATGCAGCAAGAGTCGTTCCCTTGGTCAGGCATCGAGGTATGCTTGCCAAATAGCAACAGCCCGGGGTAGGGGTAGCACCAACCAACCAACCAACCAAGCAACCACCAACCAACCAACCGACCAACAAATACAAGGTATCAACCACAGAAACACCCACCTCTTGGGACACCTCCTCCTGTGCAAGCGCGGCAGCCGTGCGGATGCGCGCGCGCAGCGCGGCCTGCGGCAGGAGCGCCACCCCCAGCTGTAGCAAGTCCACAATCTGAAGCGTCTCTGTCACACCCAACAGCTGCCGGGCTGCCACCGCCTCGCGCACCTGTGCAGTGTTCAGGCTTTAAGGTTTGAGATTCCAGGGGGTTTGGCCTGACTTGAAAGGAAAAAACAGGCGAACCGCACATGGCAGCCGCGGGACCCTGGGCGGACAACGCTGTACAAGTGAAAAAAGTGGGATTTGGCAAGCCAAGGCCGGAGCTGCAGACGCTCCTGACTCCTGTCCGCTGGACACCTATTCCGTAATGCAGTGATCCAGTAGACCATGCTTTGCTTTGGCTCGTGGCGTTCACCGAGCAGCACAGCACAGCACAGCACAGCACAGCACAGCACAGCACAGCACAGCACAGCACAGCACAGCACAGCAGAGCACAGCGGCCAGCTCCTCCCCTCCCCGGCCACACACTAACCTTTGCCATCGTCTCTGGCCGCAGTACGCGTGGTCTCAAGGACTCCAATAGCTCACACAGCGCACCCAGCTGCCCATTCCTCCTGTGGAGCAGCTCTTGGTACACCGGCAACAGCGCGGTGCGGCGCGCATCTGAGCCCTGCTCCCATGTACCTGACAGCTCCAGCCATGCGTCTGCTCCCTCCCATGTGCGCTTCACTGTGGTGCGTAGCCCCAGGCCCATGGCATCTATGGTGGCCAGTAGGCCAGCCTGTGGTGCAAGGAGGGGAGGTGGTGGTGCGAGGAGTGGCGTGGGGAGGTAATGGTGTAATCCTTCCATTGTGGAGAATCAGGTTGGGAAGGGGAGAAGAGAGTGCTCCCAATGCAGGAGGTGGACAGTCACGAGAGGCAGATTACACTCGCATGAACAGCCATGTGGCGACTATGCACCCTAGCTTCGCAGCCGTCAACTATTGCAAGTCGTGGGCCCCAATGCATGTACATGGCATCACAATGAAAACCCCAGGAAGTAGTTGCTTACCCCGCTTGCAAGTGTGGGCGCCACCCGCTTGCGCTCGTCATTTAACACGTCTGCGATAAGCTGGGAGATGGAGTCATCAGCTGAGCTCTGTGGTACCTGGACCTCTCCTGACTCCGGCTCAGATGCAGCTCCTGCACCTGTGGCAGCACCGGCTGCCACCCAACTGGCTTGAGTGCGCATGGACATGCGCAGCTGGGGTGCAGCTGGTGTCCAAACTGGGCTGCTTCCTGTTGTGAGGCCGCGTCCGCTGCCCCTGCGCCAGCCACTGGTGCAGCAGCCCACACATGGCTTGTTTGGAGGTAAAACTGCATGGCCGGGGGTCACAGCTGCTGCATGGAGGCCCCTGCCGTGCACCATGCACTGGTGGTCATGCAGCACGTGCATGGCAACGACGAAACTTCTTGAGAGGCCACGCGTCTTCACACTCAAACTGATCTAGTGAACTCGTCAATGCGGCGTTTCATAGCTGTCTGCGGCGCGTTGCAATACACGTCGTGGATCCATAGCGAAGTTGATAGATACCAAGGACCATATCCGTTCTCCGCCTGTTGTCCATACAAGCCTGCCTGTATTTGATGAGAGAATGAATGAGATTGAATTTGCCGGATGGCACGAATCGGCTGCCCCATACTTGACGCATTTCACCCGTTAGATGTGCACATGACTGAGGCTGCGTGTGTACATACATGATGATCTGAGCGTCCATCAATCAGTAGGGCAAATGCTATTTTCAGAACCCAAAACTGTCGTAAACATATGAAATGGCGTCCACATGTCTAACACATCAACGTCTCCCTGGAACGCACCATCAACAGCTTTGCGCATCCATTGGCCGGGCCTGGAGCCGCTGGCAGCTTGCCCCAAACCATCATCAGGCCCAAACGAAAGTCCGAGAATCCAGCCGTGATGGGGGGAACGGCATGCATGCTGCGCCATGCATGCCGCGTGGCTGTGAGCGCGCCTATGCACCCGTTCCATGCAGCGGCAGCGACGCCATCAACCCCAGCAGCTGTAGCAGCACACCTGCGGCACCAGCGGCAGCAGACAATGCAGCGACGATGGGCCTGCGGGGGCAGCGCATTGCAATCCGCGTCGCAGCAGCCATCATGCTTGTGCCCATGATCCTGGGCATCATACGGCTTGGCATCGCTGCACTGGAGCTGGCTCAGGGAGGTGGGTGCTCTGCAATTGCTGGGTCTGTGTTTGCTATTTCCAAAACATGTGGGTTCGCCACAGGGACTGCCTGTGATTAAATGCCCAACAGTGTGCGTGTAATTCAGTTCTTGTGCCTGCCAGCCTGAGCCACTCGCTTCCTGCCACCCTGCACCCAACCCCTTCTGTAGGTGCGCTGTTCAGTGTCGTGGGCATCGCTCAGGTGTTGGCGGGCGCAGCCAGTGACTCAGGGCTTGAGGAGGGCATGGAGGTCAGCACAGGGCCAGGAGAGGACGGTGCAGCCGGTGATAATGCATTGGGTGCAGGCGGTGGGCCTGAACCGCCCAGTGCGGCTGATGCCCGACGGGCAGCAGCTTACGTGGAGCCAGACCCAGATGTGTTTGGGGACTTTGGGGATCTGGGGCGCACTGTGCTGGTGCTGCTGCTGAAGCTACAATCAGGCCTGTTGGACATATGGTCTGCAGCGCTCAGCGGGCAGGACGTGCTGAACACCTTTCAGGTCTGGTGGGAGGACTCGAGAACAGCATTGGCTATTCAGTTGCAGATGCACATGCTGTTCACATACTACATCCAGTGCCAGGCCAACACCAGCGTGCTTCGAGTGGCGCTCGAATCGCGGGCTGTTCGCTGGGCGGGGCGAGTGTGCTCGGCCGCAGGGCGTGCAGTGGTGGAGGGTGTCCAGAGTGGCCTGCGTGCAGCAGGCGCGAGGGGAGGCGGCAGCATGGGCACGAAGGCCAGCAGCAGCAGCGCCAGCAGCAGCAATAGCAACAGCTCGCTGGCGAGTACCAGCAGTACGGCCACCACATCCAGCAGCACTGTCACAGGAGAGAGCAATGCAGCTGAAGCAGCAGCAGGAGGAGCAGCAACAGGCTCCACACCAGCCTCTGCGCCCACCATTGAGCAGGGCATATTAGCAGCGCTTGCGCGGTCTGAACAGACAGGCCCGCTGCTGCCGCCCACCCCAGATGCAGCAATGCGCGTCGCACTTGGCCTCACCACATGCGCTGCCATGTCGTCTTCCATGGCCTCCACAAGTGTGATGCCCGTGATGCTGTTGATTGCTTCTCACGTGCTCACGCTGGTGCAAGTCCTGGCAGCGGGGCTGTACATGTGGCAGGTGCGGGGTTGATTCTTTCACATGTGACAGGCGTGGGATGCGCATTATGCTGATGGCCGCACCTTCATCATTGGCATGTTGGCTCTTCCATTTGCATGCTTAGCAGCAGCGATGAGCGTGGCAGCCCGCAAGCAAAGCAGCGGTGCTTGTGGGTTTCTGTCAACCACCTGCGCATCAGCCTGTAACAGGCGTGATGTGTTGCGCTGCCGTGCATTGGTGCGTCCGCAGGGCTTCTCGCCCGCCTGCGATGCCTTCTTCCGTGACCACAGAGACAGCCTGATCACACAGGTGGCTCTGCTGGTCGCAGCGCGTGCGGCGGTGGAGGCGGTCATCACACGTGAGGTACGTGGGCAGCAGGCTCGCGCCGTCTTGACCATCACAAATGCAAGCACACGCAGCACTCTTGATACTCAAGTGCGACAGTGGCAGCGAGCAGCATACACAGGGTGGACTCTCCTGTGTGCTGTCACACCTGCATGTGAGCGACTTCAGTTGTCCTCATGCCGTGTTTGAAGCCTCACATCTGCGTCCGCTCTTCAGACGTCTGTGCCAGCACCATCCTGACCCATGCCGGCAGCTACAAGCATCGCTCCAGCCACTGACTTTGCCTGAACATTGTTGCTGTCATCAAAAGACAGACGGCGAGCGGCCCATCACAGTGTGAAACGTCCACTCCAGCCACTGACTTTGCCCGGCGCTTGGCGTCCTTGCAGGCGCTCAACATCGCGCACCTGTACGCGGCCTCCCACCTCGGCAAGCTCGAGGTCTCACTGCTACCTCTGCGCCCACTATTGTTTGGGGCGGTGTACGTGCTAGTCTTGGTCACCCGCACCTACTCGCATGCGACTGTTGTGAGCACATGTTTTGGTTTGTTGGGCTTAAGCTTGTGGGTCCTACGCTCCCCTGTCTGAGTTCCTGTTGCAGCCAATGCATATGCCAATTGTTACAGAAGCCAACGCAACATGGCGTCAGGCGGGACAGAAGAATGGGTGTCACAGCCATACGCTGTAACCAGACTGAAGAATCCCCCTTGTATGGAAAACAGTCAAAACTCGCCGTACCAACAACACCAGTGACCCCCGCATGAGCCAGCAACAGTCGACGTGGCCCTTGTCAATTAACCTGGGTACTCCTTTAGATAGTCAGCTCTCTAACTACCTTAGTCCTTGAAACTGACAATGGTCAGCCGTCATCTCTACACCACAAGGCGCCTATTCCTATCCCCGTCTAGCGGCATCTCGCCAGATTAGAGCTCATCTAAATGTACTTGACGCATCTGTAGTACAACCCACACAGCCGTACTACTGGGTCAGGCCACCCGCTGCTGCTTAGTAGCCGTCAGCAGTCCACCCCTGGCCGCCCGCATGCCCTGCAGCCATGGGGGCTGCAGGGTACCTGTGCTGCTGTGGGCTGGCCATGTAGCCGTTGGACATGGGTGCTGGCTGGATGTAGGCTGCGTGGTGGGGCACATCCATGTCTGTGCGGCGCGAGTACGCCGCGGGCATCTGCGCCATGGGGCCTGATGTGGGCGCAGGCCCCGTCATTCGCTGGTACGGCTGCTGCTGGTAGTGCTGGCTGTATGGCTGCTGGTACGCTGGCGGCATGTAGGGCACCTGGTCATGCTGGTCGCTGGCGTCGCGCATCGCAACGGGGGACTCAGGGATGCGCGCAGACTTGCCGCGGATGCCGTCAAACATGCGGCCAATCACACCCTTGGGTGTCTGCGCAGCGGCAAGGGTGGTGACCGGTGGCTCAGCACGCAGAGCACAACATCAAAGCATGCCAGCACGCAGCCTGGCCGTGCACTGTGCTGTGTGGGGGTCAGGCAGGCACGCAGCGCGCACCCAAGGCCGCACCTTGCCGCCTGGTGTCCCTCCCTCGTTCTTCTCTGTGACATACCCGGCTGCGTTGTTGGACGAAAACTGTGGGTTGGGTGCTGAGCTGTAGGCGGTGGCGGCCTGCTGGAAGCACTCCTGTGGGGTGATAGACAGTTGAAATGCAAGGCATTTGTGGCCATGTGTCGACTTGGAAGATGGCACCGACCCAAGGCCAGCCGGCATGGCGAGCACAGACACACCACCATATTAGCAAGGTGAGGCATCTCACCTGGATGATGGTCAGAGCCGCGTGCGTGTAGTCACGCAGCACCGCAGTGTCACGCACTAACGTGTACAGCGAGTTGTACACGGTGCGCTCCAGCTCCTGGAAACCCTGGTATGTGCCTGCGCACAGCACAGCAGTACATGCACCCAGTGTCGTGTGCACCTCGTCATGTACTGTGCGATTTGCATGACCGGAGGTGTACCGGCAGATAGCAGCATGGACTGCGGCTGTACTGCTGCACAGCAGCACCACAACGGCACTTACGCGCCATCTTGTCCTCCTTGCGTGCCATCGTCTCCTCAGTCTCCTTCAACTCAATCATGCCCTTGTGCTTTGTCTGGCCCATGTCGGAGCGCAGGCGCTCTAGCTTGCCTGAGCACACAGTGCAGAGAACACACAGCAGGCAATGAGATGGAATGAAAAAATATGCCACTTTGCTGCAGGGCGCATGGCAGGGGGCGAGAGTGGTGCAGGGTTGGATAGAATCAGATAGATGGATAGAAACACAACCACGCACCCTGCAGCGTGCCGACCGTGCGACGACGTGAGTCTAGCTCCAGGCGCAGCGCCTCCAGGCTGCGCATCCGGTCCTGCATGTGGCCGTGATGTGTAGACGCATGCCTGAGTGCATATTGCCCTGAGGTGCATGCCGATGGGCGCTGCACAGCTATGCAGGAATGCCGGGTTGCTTGCGGCACGCCTGCTTGTGGCTCACCGCGATGACCTTGTACGCACTCATCCACTCGTTCAGGGGGTCCATGACCTCAGTGGTGATGCGGCGGCGTGCCTCATCTGCAGCACGGGGGATGGCCTCCACGTCCATGTTTGCCCCCAGAATACGTGCCTCCTCCTCCAGCGCCACAGGCCCGTTCTCACCCTCGTCATAAATGCGGGGGACAGGGGAGAACAGAATGCCGCGCAGGTTCTTGTAGTGAACTGCAGGTTTGGCATTCAACAAATGTCAGGGGCAGCCGCCCAGTCAAGGCATGGTGGCACAAGTCAACACAAGCATGGTCAGCGTACCCATGCTCCAAGGTGCCACCAGCCCACAGCGCATGCAACCACCCACAATGGCACACTCGCACTTCATGCTCGCTTCACGCACTCTCAATGCCCTTGAGCAGGCTCTTCAGGTCCTTCTCGAGCACCTTGATGCTCTGGGCGAACTTGGTGGCCTCGTTGAACATGGCCTCGTTGCGGCCATTGGAGGTCGCCTTGAAGTTCTTCTGCGTGGCCGTGAAGCTCATGGCGGTCCTTTGAAGCACCTGCGCGATCCGACAAAAGGCGCGAGACGCCAGAGTTGGGACTGATGGTCAGGTTGACTAGCTGCCCATGCAGAGAGTCATGGCTGATGCTGCTGTGCAGCAGCAGCATTTCGTCGGCTGCACAGCGAATTAAATGGCCTGCGGGCGTCTCTCAGTTCCTCAGGGTTTGACCACCGAAGTCCCTGTATGCTGCACCAGCCCCAGCGCTGCACACGCGCTCTTGTTTCCAGGTCTGATACACGCACCGCCTCAGAGACGCGGCGCCAGCCCTGGCCCATCTTGGTCGAAAAACCTTGGACGTTCAGGTTGAAGGGGCGCAGCAAGAATCAAGTTAGATTCTGCTCACAATACACAACTATTCTGCAGGGGGCTTGTGCAACGGCCAGGGCCAAACCAATGATGAAATGTGTGGCCCATCGCCAAATTTCAGCTATTTCTTGCTCCTTAGATGAAGAAATTATCTGTGCTGAGCAGCTGAAACGACACTGCTACAGTCCCCCGGTGGCAAAATGCAAGCATGTGCACTGTGACATAGCGCGAGGGCCTGTGTTGTGGCACAGGGACACATTCGAAGTGCTTTCCATCTGAATGGAACGACAAAGCAATAGCTTGTCAGGGGCACAGAGGCGGATGGCGAAGGCGCTAGAGTTGATCTCTGCCTCAAAATCAGCAAACAGCCATCAGGTGCGGTGCAGAGTGTACGTGACGAGAAATGGACATCTTGAGAAGCGGACCATGCAAGCACATGGCGCCATGCACTGTGCGTACTGTCACAGCCGCATGGACCGCGCCTGCCCTCTCCCAGGACAGTCACACATGTGGTCACAATACATCTGGCATGGTGCTGTGCGCACAGGAAGCCCAGCAGCGGCCACCTAGCCACCAGCAGCAGCTTACCGGGCTGTTGCGCAAGCTGCACTGCGGACATGATGTGGCTTCGGGAAACGGCCGGAAGCTGGAGTCCCTAGCCCTCAAAATCATGCAAGGCGACACAGGGCCCCGGCCGGCCTCTGCGCCTTTCTCCCCAGCGACACCAAGGAGCCGTACAAACATGCCATCACAGTCAGTGAAGCAGCGGGGCGCCCCCCGCGCACGCTCACCCGTTGCTTCAAATACTTCAATAAGTGAGCGGGCGGAGCGAGCACACCGCGCCTTGCTAGCCGCACGCAGCTCCAGGCACCCCGCAGCCGGCTCTGCTCACGCGCTTGCATGCATGGAAGCACCAGCTGCGGGGGCGGTGCCCACAGCCACGTCATCAGACAGTGATGTGGATGAGGAGGAGGAGCAGGGGCTGTCAACAGGTGGCAAGCTCGGTCGGGCTGCAGGCCTAGGGGGCATGACACATCATCATTACAGGAAAGGCGGCGCCAACACCCCAGCGCCCGCCCGCACGCCTGTCTACAGGGCTGGCTCGCCAGCACCCCCATCCAGCCACTCAAAGCCCCAACCGCCTTCCAAGCTTACATGGCCAGGCCCCAAACCCTCCACACCACCCACACCATCACCTGTAGCCACCCGCAGGGGTGTATGCAGCAGTCTATGCCACACTGCTGCCAGTGGTGGTAGCCCAGACCCGGACGCAGTGATTGCAGCAGCCCAGGCGCAGCTGGCTGCGCTGCGCAGCCCGGCAGTGGTGGCCAAGCCAGAGCCCGCCACTGCCAAGACCCCAAAGTACCTGTCTAGGCCGGCAGTAGCAGAAGGCGGTGCCAGTGGCAGGGAGCCGCGGCCCCACAACACCACTACATCAGTAGCTGCTCTTCAGCGCCAGCTGTATGCACCCACTACCCCGGGCCTGCATGCCACAAGTAGTGACAATGCCAGCGACAGCGATTGGGAGCTGACAGATACGAGTGATAGCCTGGAAGATGAAGAGGCACAGGGCAAAGGAGATGAAGGGGGGGCAGATGAGCGGGCCAGTGCTGAAAGCTCACGGTTCAGTGCTGGATGTGCAGCGGTACTGCGCCCCTCGTCAGAAAGTGCATGGCAGCAGTCTCAGTGGCAGCCAGACCCCTGCCTGGCGCGGCCAGCACTGCTGACAGCAGCTTTCGAAGAGGTCGAGGATGGGCCGGCACAGGGCGTGGCAGCTAGTGCCGCTGGGAGCCCCATCCCTGGAGCCAGCAGCTGGGCAGCGCGGGTGGGTGGGGGCGGCAGGCATGAGGGGGAGCAGGAGGAAGGCGTGCAGGGGGAGGCGTGGGTGGTGGCAGAGCTGCGAGCAATGCTGTTGGATGCGAGGGAGGCGCTGGCGGCGGAGCGAGCAGAGGTACGGTGTGCGGTACAGGTCGTTGTACAGGTCACTGTACAGGTCACTGGGGCCGACTTGCGGTGCAGTGCGCTGAAAGGTCGAACATCCAGATCTCCAGAGTAAGCTTGTGCTGCCACCTGGTGCGCTGCTGGTATGCTTCCGGCCGATGCATGCCGCACGTCACCGCTACTATTCAAAACCCAATGCTTGCTGTCAATGAGCACTGTTGAAGACGGTTTTACCTGGCTGTGCGGAAAACATACGGCAGGTGGCCCGGCTGCACCGCATGCTGGACGAAGACGCGCGTTACGCGGCACGTGACGCGGCCGCGCTGGATGCATCCCGCGCGCGAGGCGACGCGCTTGCAGCAGCACTGGATGCAGAGCGGTTGGAGGTGGCTGAGCTGCGTGAGCAGTTGCGGGCGCAGCAGGACGCGGCACGTGCGCTGGACAGGCAGCTGGTTGAGGCACAGGCTGAGGTGGTGAGCGCGATTCGTTGCATGGCAGGTCACACGAGCAGCTCATGCAAAGAGAGAGCATGAGATGAGAGAAAATCATCTGATATGTAGGGTGATGCCGTGTCAGAGTGCGGGTGCCATCCACACTTATCCTGCACATCACATCTGCACAATATGTGCTTGTGGCCTGCTGTGGCTGTACTGCCTTGCCTGCTGATCACTGGCGCACGTGTGACGTTGCAATGTTCCATGGTGTGTGTGTTTTGGGGGTTGACGAGCTGCTAGGAGCCACTCTGACTGTTGATGTGGCTGCTGCGCGCGTGGCGCGGTGCTGCAGGCGCGCATGGCGGCACAGATACAGGCAGCAGAGGCTGCGGCCGGGCCCCTGGCCTCCGTACCTGGCACTCTGGCGGCAGCCAGCGCGGCAGCCAGCCTGGCAGCCAGCCCCGTGGCCCAGTCTGGAGCAGGCGCAGCTGGCAGTGCAGGGAGCAGCCGGGCCAGCAGCAGCAGCGGGACTGCTTATGGTTATGGTTACACTGGTGGAGTGGCAAACGCGGGCCCCCTGGCTGCTGCTCACCAGACCTCTGGTGGGGGCGGCTCAGAAGCCAGCTTGCCATGGCTGGAGGGCCGTGGTGGGGAGGTGGAGGCGTTGCAGCGGGCACTGGATGCGGCGCATGATGAGATGGCGTTGCTCAGGGCCCAGGTGGTGGATGCACGGCGCGAGGCGCTCGCGGCTCAGCTTGCCTGCGATGCCGCGGAGGCGGAGCGAGACGCACTGACTGGCCAGGTAGGCATGGCCGTGGATTGGGGATGCAGCTCGAGGGCCCGCAACCGATGCTTGGTTATAATACTTAACTTGAACCTTTTTTTGAAAGCTGTTCCAATGCTGCAAAGGTTTTCTTATAAGCTGTTGTTGAAGCTGCTGTTTAAATACTCCAATGCATGATCCACTGCCCATAACGTGGTGCATGGATTTGTTGCTTGGCAGGTGGCCGCGCTCACACACGTCGTGGGCCAGCACAGCACAGACCTGGAGGCTTTGTCAGACACTGCCATGCGGCTGGGCATGGGCAATACAGCAATACAGGCGCAGCTGGAGGCCCGGCTGGTGCAGTACATGGATCAGGTGGAGCAGTACAGTGCGGAGCTGCACGCCATGGAGCAGCGGTACAGCGAGCAGGCGAGCGAGTTGTCCGACGCGGTTGCGCGTGCGGAGGCAGCTGAACGGGCCGCCAAGACCATGGCTGCTGCACTCAAAGCGGCTGAGGCTGCGCGTGATGCGGCAGCGGCACGTGTGGCAGGGACCAGCCATGAGGCAGCAGCAGCTGAGGCACGGGCACACACACAGCAAGTGGAGGCAGCTTTGCTGCAGACGCAGCATGCAGCGCTGGTGCAGCAGCTGGGCGTGTCGCAGGCCCAGACTGCTAGCCTAAAAGCAGAGAGGGCTGCACTGCTTCAGCAGATGGGTGAGCTGCAGAGTGACCTACAGGTGGCGCGCGCGCGTGCGGTGGAGGCTGAAGCTGTAAAGAGCACCAGGGCCGCACCCACCCATGACAACTCGGCCGGGGTGGTGACGGCGGCTTCCAGGAAAGGGGTGTCCGCTGCGCAGGCGGCGACTGCTGCAGCAAAGCTGGAGCTGGGTGCTGCGCGCAGGGAGACGGAGGCTCTGCAGGAAGAAGTGAAGCACTTGCAAGCAGCTGTGGCAGCAGCACAGGCTGTACAGCAAGCGGACGGCGCGACGCTTGCCAAACAGCTGGCGGCTGCGCATGCGGACGCAGCAGCCGCACGCTCAGAGGCTACGGAACTGTCGCGTGCGCTGGCAGGGGCACAGGAGCAGGCACAGGCAGCCAGGCAGGAGGTGGAGGCGGTGAAGGCAGAGGGCGCGGCCGCTGCACGTGAGGCGGCGGGTATGCGCGCCGAGGTTCAGGCGGGCAAGCAGCGTGCGCGTGTGCTCGAGGCGCAGTGCCGGCAGCTGGATGTGGAGCGGTCACGGCTGGAAGCCGAACGGTCCAAGCTGAAAGATGAGCGGTCGCGGCTGGCCGAGCTGCTGGCAGCGCACGAGGCGAACGTGGCTGAAGCTGCGTCAGCGCGAGCCCCACAGCATGTGGCGCCTCCAGAACCACTTACTTCCAGCCGGGGCGCCTCTGCCTCTGCCTCACCAGCTGATGAGGAGGCCCAGGCAGCAGCATCCGCTCCTGCAGCAGTGAAGTTGATATCCCCCAACCCATCACCAGCTCCACTTGCGGAGCTGCCCACAACCAGCCTCCTGCCGCTGCCTGCGCGTGCGCAAGCCACGTTGACACCAACGACCATGCTGCCGCCTGACCTGCCACGTCTGATCCTGGACGCGTCCTATCAAGGGCCGCCCGCGGGCCGTGGGGCTGCCACCGCCACGCCATCCCCGCTACCTGCCACTGCAGGATTGCCAGCGCCAGTAGTCCCCAGGGAAGTGGCACTGCAAGCAGCTGGTCAGGACCAGGAGCAGCAGGAGGGACAGGAACAGCACCAAGGAGTACATGAGCAGGAGGAGGACGAGGGCAAGAGGAACACACACGGAGAAGGCTCAAGTGCAGCGGAAGATGCGATAGAGGAGGACATCCCAGAAGAGGTGGAGGAGGAGGAGGGCCTGGCCGCACTCGGCCCAGCCACTCCCAGCTCCCCTCTCTATCCTGGCTTTGCTCCAGCCGTTCCACTGGTGGCCACGCAACGGCAGCCGGCACTGATCGGGCCGGCCCAGGTGCAGGTGCCACCCCTGTCGCTGCCCCGGCCTCGCGGCTCGTGGGGCGATGGTGGCAGTGGCATGCCTGCACCTCGCATCAGCAGCGGCAGCGGTAGTGGCATCCCCGCGCCTCGCATCAGCAGTGGCAGTGGAAGCGGCATCCCTGCTGGCCGCACGAGCAGCAGCGGCATGCCCACACGCAGGACCAGCGGCAGTGGTGCCCCGGCCAGCCGGTTCAGTGGCAGTGGCACCGGCAGTGCGGCGGCGCGACTGTGGGAAGACGCCGAGGCTGTGGACCCCCTGAACAGCAGCGCTAGCTTTGCAATCCAAGACATGGGTGCTGAGAGTGACACGAGCCCTGGCCTTTCCCCACGGGATGTGACTGCTGTGGCGGCTACTGCCTCGGCCCAACACAGGCCCCCGCCGCTCACTCTGCCTGCACCTGCAGACAGCATCACTCTCACACCCACCAGGGGCGGGCCAAGCAGTGGGCCAGGGGAGCACACCAGGGATGGGGAGGAGGATGTGTCCAGCCCACGCTTTCGAATGCCTGTGCGCACGATCTCACACAATTACAAGCCATCATCACTCCCCTCAGCCCTCTCCAGCCCCCCACCGCCCGCCCCAGCACCTGCAGCTGACCTTGCGCTCAGCCTGCCAGCGAGCGCGCTGCTCAAGGATGCCCTGGCACCTGCGTCACAGCTTCCGGCAGCACCCAGCAAGGCTGTCGCAGGCCTGCCACCCCTGCGTCGCAGCCGCCTGCCTGCGGCGCCCGGCCTGCTGCCTGCGCGCAAACAAGCAGGTGACAGCGCGGGTGGGAGAGGTGGGGGCGGGGTGAGTGAGGACTCCTTAGTGGAGAGTGAGGGTCTGGGCGGGGCCAGTTCTGCCAGCAGCAGGGGCGGTGTGAGCGGCAGTCTCAGCCTGGGCAACAGTGGAGGCCACGGCCTGAGTGGCGACATGTCCGTGTCTCTGTCTACATCCATGGATAGCCCATGGGGCGCGCCAGCCGGCCTGCATGGCAGCAACATGGCAGCAGCGGGCAGGGGCGCATCAGGTGGAGGGGACGTGCTGACAGGTGGCCTTACCAGTACGTCTGCCTCCCCGCTGACCTCCCCCCCTGCTGCATCACCAGAGCCATCCTCTACATTGATCAACGGGTCTTTGGCCAATGCCACTGGAACTGCTGGCACCACGGCAGGTGAGGCAGTGGCAGAGTCTAGTCTGTACAGCCACGCGCCAGCGCCGCGTGCCCTCGGCAACCATGCTGGCACGACCAGCGGCAGCGGGCGCCCTCCCATGCCCCCCACCTCCCTCTCCCCTCAGGCCTCCAGTAGGACGCGCCGCGCCCATGGGCTCACACGCTCTGGCAGCCTGAGTGCGAGCACAGGCGCGGGTGTGGGGGCTGAGCGTGTGCTGCGTGGCAGCATAGGCAACATGAGTATGGCCTCCCGGGGAAGCCGCCGGCTGTCAGGTGGCTCAGAGGACGCCAGGTGCGTGCAGACTGCGCAAACTGTGCAGGGCCAGCTGTGATGGCCGTATACCGGTTCCCAGCGGAGGTCATTGAATGTGTGGACTGCGCGGGGCATGATACTTTTGGTTTGTATGTTGTGCCTGTATGAGGCGGCTGGATGTCATACAGCATGCACGTATACTCTGGAACCTGGCACCGTGCTGGGTGGCTCAAGTGCAGCAGCCCATGAACAGAGGAAATGGTGTTGACCTGGGGTTGTCGTTGACCACCCACATCAACCTTCTTTTCCCGCATCCACCTTTCTTGCCCGCAGCACTGTGTTTGACTATGATGAGTACGAGTTTGAAGATGACGGCACGGCTGAGATTGTGGCTGATGAGGACGATTGGATCATCGCCCACCGCGCTTCAGCTCCCAGCACACCTTTCAGTGGGCCCCCAGGCACCCCACCGGGCCAGCAGACGGCCTCAGGCATCGGCGGGCGGCGCAGGAGTGGCGGGGCCGGCGCCAGCGGTGATGCTGCGGCGGCCGCCAGCACATCAGGGGATGTGGATGGGGAGGCTGAGGTGCCAGAGTGGCTGCGTAGGCAGGATGAACTGCTGGCTCAGATCGATTCCTTTGGGTGATTATGACCTGGATGATGACAGGCAATGAGCGATGATTGTGCTTATGGTACTGTCACTGCTGAACTTTGGGGCGCTGAAAGAGTCGGGATGACAAGCGTCCATCTGTCTGGTGTTCAGCGCCAGTGCGCTGCTGCTGGGTTTGACAGGTGTCGCATGCCTCGAGCCTGGCGAGCGTGCCCCAGTCACAGGTAATACTCATCCAAGGTGGTCTGTGATCAGCCATTCCATGGGAACGATGAAGTGAACTGGGACTGCATGTGTGATGTATGGGCAGCTATCCGAGGAAGACGTTGCATGAAGATTCATACAATACCACAGTGGGTCCAGAGACCAGCACCTGGCCAGCGCATCACGGCACACCAGCATTTGTTGTTGTTTACTGAAGGGCGCCGCATCATCCCACCACCCACAACATCTCGAGAGGTTGTAGACTTTCTATTCAAGGCATGACCATTCAATACGACAATATCATGAGGCTGGACAAGATGTTGACTCTCCATATAAACTGACCAGGCCCAGGCCCTGCAGCAGAACCATATATGCCCAAACCTAGACCAGCTTCAGATCTTCTTAAAGACAGCTGTAAGTTCCTCTGGAAATACTTGGATAGCGCTGTAACCACCACAAAACATATGGCTACTTACCCAAAACGACTACCCCCCAAACGACTGCGAGTTCTGCATGGCGAAACACTGCTGAGATGTGAGAGTACTGAGGCTGTGGCATAAGCAGCAGCCTTCACATGTGCATGGCACGCGCAGCCCCAGCCTGTGCCAAACTGCGCGCCTGCTGCACCCATGCTGGCAGCACCATCCGCCGAGCAGCATCAGTGGTGCGCATCAGGCTGTGCCCAGGTACCGGCCGTTGCCACCTGACCCACGGGTGACAAACGGCACTGCTTGCTGGCCCCCCAGAATGCCGGCTGTGCGATCCTAATGCCTGGGGCTTGACACTGCCTCCTGGCTTACCCCTGCTGCTGCTACTGCTGCTGCTGCCGCTGCCTGGTGCACTGCCGCCAGATGCAGGGGCAGCAGGAGGAGATGAGGAGGGGGGGGTGCCAGCACGTAAACTGTCTGCTGATGGTCCCGATCCTGTGCTGGCAGCTGCTGCGGCTGTGCCGCTGTACACCATGAGAACCTGCCGGTCGTCCCCATATCTGTTCTGAACAAATGCAACACCTGCTGCGAGGGCGCACACTGCCACTGCACAGAATGCCACCATTGGTAGCACGGTATTTTGTGATGCTGCAGCCAGCGCCTGGGGCGCAACCTCAGCCACAACCTGGCTAGCAGCATCTGCTGCAGTGGCCAAGGGCGCTGAGCCAACAGATGCTGCAGCTGTCGATAATGCTGCAGCAGTGGCTGCAGCGGCCGCGGCTTGCGACGATGCAGCGGTGCTAAGAGAAGGTGCAGTAAGGTTGGATGCCCCTGCCGCTAAGCTGAAGAGTATGAGCAGTGGGATGGCTGCAATGTTGGAGGCCCAGAGAATGGCTGAGCTGAGAGCCTCGTTCAGTCTGAAGTGCCGTGTGAAGTTGAGGGCCTGCATTCACAGGCACAGCACGCAGCACAGCTGTTGAACTTGGTGCAACAGTCACCAAGCGAAGGGAATGGTGCTGGCATCATGCATCAGCAATGCACAGCGGGCAGGCAGGCAGGCAGTGCACGTGGTTGCAAAGAGCCACGCATCTGCTGCGATCCTGCAGGCCTCAGAGATCTTGGTGGGTCTAAACTGGTTTCATGCCGCAAGCGGCTCAAATAGCAAATATTCTTCTCCATCACAGGCCAGCAGCGTGGAAGTGGTGACATGCAGGCTTGAAAGCCAAGGCTATTGATGGCACATAAGGCAGGCCCGGCCTGTGTGACATGAATGGACCTCAGGAGATCTGGTGGATCAAGCTTGGTTTCATGCCTCTGTGCAAGAGGCTCAAATAGCAAATATTCTTAACCATCACTGGTCATGCACGCTGCATTGGCATATGTGCTCATGTCAGCTGAACCACTGCACCAGATGATCATTGATGTAAAAAGGCACCGTGTGTTATGTGCATGTGCAGGGCAGGCAGGCCTCAGAGATCTTGGTGGATCTAAACTGGTTTCATGCCTTGTGAGGCTCAAATAGCAAATATTCTGATCCATCAGTGGCCGCCAGGGTGCGTGTGCATGCTTGCATGCCATGCTGTGCTGGTGTGTGGGTGTGGGTAGCAGGCTGCCTGCACTGCTTTTGTGTGCGCACCTCAGGTGGCACAGGGCACAGGAATGCCAGCAAGGTGGCAGCCAGGGCGCTGGACACAGGGATATCATGGGCTGGCGTAAGCGCCAGCAGCGTGCCGACCACAGCCAGAGGCACGATGGCACGGGTTGCCACCAGCCGCACCACATCTGCCACCTGCAGAGCATGACCAGTACGGCAGGCTGATCGCCATGATGTTGAGATCAAGTGCTGCGGACATCCGATGGTATGTGTCTGTCAGATACCTTCAAATCAGCTGTCAGATCTGCCTTCAGATGGCTTCAAAAGTGTGTGTGCGATGGCTGCACAAGCACACGCCACTGCTGCAAGGTCGCATGAGCCATGGGTGCACGAACACATGCGCGAACACATGCACGAGCACATGCACGAACACATGCATGAACACATGCACAGTGGTGTCCGAAGCCTTGTGCGATGGCTGGAGTCACACTACGAGCCATGGCTGCATGCAAGGCCATACTGAGCCACACACCATGCGTGGCTGAGGCAAGGCCACGCTCAGCGTCATGCCTGCCGCCAGCAGTGCCAGCGGCCGATGCGCGGGCGCAAGGACTGCAGAGATCGAGTCCAGTGCAGCTGGTAGAGGGACATTTAGCGTGGAGAGGGCCAGCCCAATCGTGGCCGCGCACAGTGGTGGGTGCTGCAGGAGCAGCGCCCCTGCATCACGCCATGTACCACCGCCCACCTCCACCCTACATGCAACAGACAGCAGCCAGCAGGCAAGCGGGCATCAAAGATCAGCAGCAGGCACGCACCCTCAGCAGGAGGTGCTGCATGAGCATAGCAAGTGCTCGAGGCCAGCCCTTTGTACACCACCCTACTGCTGTGCCCAGAACGCCCTGCCATGCGCAGCAGTCATGGCCACTCACTTGCGCGCAGCCAGCGCAGCATCTGCTGCCCCCTCTGCTGCATTGGCACACTGCCATAGCTCCAGGGGTGTCTCCAGCTGGCCATCACGCCAGCGCCCGGCCTTGACAGCGCCGCTGCTGAACGTGCGCACGCCGACGCCGTTCATCACGCCGCCCGCCCACTCGCCCTCATACGTACCGCCCTTGGGAAAGAAGTACACGCCGCGCCCATCCTTCACATTGTCCCGCCACTCGCCCTCGTACCGTGCACCGCTGGCATAGCTGTACACGCCCAGCCCTTCCTTGCGCAAACCCTGTGGCGGCAGAGTGCAACAGGGCTTGTGGCACCCCCAGGCGCCAACCCTTTTCAATACTCGGGGCCAACCCTGCCGAGCACCCTCATGAGCTGCCAGCAACTAGCATGCTGTCTGCACCTCTGCATGTTCTCCTGCCCATACACCTGGTGCGATCGTGCACGTTCGACGTGGGAGCTGGGGTAGTTGCACTATGGGAGTCCCATAGTGCAAGCTGTGCATGCACCAAAGTATGCAACCATGTGTTCATGGGGGGCTGCATGTCGTGCGCGATACACTTCTGTCAAGCATGCTGCAGCCGTGCAGCGCATGCGACAGGGCACCCCGCTGTGTTCCACATTGTACAATGCACACGCGACCGCACCCGCCATTGGCCGCGGTACACGCCGCCATCCTCATGCTTGAATGACTCGGGGAATGCAGGGCCCGCAGAACCAGTGAGCATGTGTGACATAGCGAGCGCTGCACACAAATACACCAACACGCAGAAGGAGGCGGCCGTGTGTAACAGGGTGCCAGCATGCGGGAGTTGCGCACAGCGGCAGTGCACCTGCACATCGCGCTGGCAGGGGCTGGTGTGCTATGCCCCCGCGCACGCGCTTGTAACGGAAGCACAGGCTATGTTACTATGCAATGGTTAAGATCACCAGCCACTTACACATCACACTGTTCAGCAGCTCCAGGGCTGCCAATGCCTGCACACCACGCACGCCCAGCACCGCCTCAGCCACTGGATATCCCACCAGAGTCAGGCTGAGGCCCGTGCCAGCCCCCATGATGACTGCGCGCTCCCGTTTGTGCTTTGGCATGCAGAAGAGCCTGCGCACATGGGTGCATGCGGTGGGTGGTGACCATGGCCAAATCGCACATGCATGGCCAACCTCAGAAGCACTGACTCGCCAATCCTGTCACACGAATGAGCTGAGGGTGCGAAACCTGCACACATGCACCGGCTCGCGCACCAGTTGGATGCCGCCTGTGTGCTGTAACAAACAGTGGCCACGCCCAAGCCCAGCCAGGCTGCTGGAGACACAGGTCCATGGCTGCATGTCATCACAGCAAACAGGCACACAGGGCCATGTCAAGCCACAGCAGTTGGGGTTGTTCGCAACACACCAGCAGGTACAGCTGGTTGCCTGATGAGAAACAACGGCCAATTCTGGGTGCCTTTGATAAACTAAGGATTGACGCATGATGCATGGCCCGGTGTGGCTGCATGGACCTGCATGCCTGATGAGTGTTGTGCGTTGCGCTCACGTGCAGATCGCTTGCAAGATGGCCGAGGGCAGCGTCAGGTACGTCGCCAAACGCACCGCCACCTGTTAGCGTAGTGTGCGCACATCAACCAGTCACTGCTTGCATCAGCAGTCACGCAGAAACCCTGGGGCTCACCTGTCCATCCACGGCCCTGAACACACCAGATGTACGCAGATTATAGCCAATCGCGAGCAATGCCCCGCACTCGAACACTTTGGGCAGCACTTCTAGAGCCCCTCCAGCCATCTTTGTATGCAATCACAGCCTCATCGTATGGATCAAGCTGGATGCAGGCGGCGACCCCAATCGGCCGTGGTTGCCAGCAACCCAAGTCGTCACCCGAGGCAGGAGGCTGTTGAAATGATGTTGTGTGTTTTAATTCATAACATCTGCTTCTGGAACGGCACCAGCGGACTGCTAAGACGAGCAACAGAAGAGTGGTTGGATATGATGGCATTTGCTGGGAGAGAGTTCCAGGACCATAATTTTCTCACCTGCCAATACAACATAAACCTGCCTACTTATATCAAATATGATGATCGCATCCCGTACCTTCTCGCGCCCCAGTGCAACTCAGCACACTAGCACCCGCTCCACCACCCGTGTTGTGCGCTCCAGGGTGAGGATTTGCTCTGTTGATGAGAACATAGAACCTAGCTCACGAGCCTTTGCCCTCTAGAAGCACCACAGGCGCGCAGCGCTGCCTGCGTGGGTGCATGCAGCATGCTCTCTGGTATTCCCTAGGTACATGCACTACAAACTCTGCCTCGGCAACGGACGCATCCACACATCCAGACACTGCTGGATGTGCCGCATGTGTGGCGTGCGGCCTGCGCAGGGGTCCATGGTCGTGCGCGCACAGCAGTTTGACAACCCCGTGCGCACGGCGCTGGCGAGCGTGGTCTCTGGCATCTACAAGGCGACTGCTGCTGCGCAGGTGCCGCATGCAGCTTACGCCCGTGCGATGCAATCAGTTCGGCTGCTTTGTTCTGATCAGCTGCGCACATCATGTGTTCAGCCGCGCATCTGAGCTGCCTTCATTCCATGGGTGCCCGGGTGGAGCTTGACTTGCTGTGCTGGTCAATTCCTGCACGGCTGGTGGCAGCGCGCTGAGAGCACAGTTGCATCCACGGCGAGTTGGTCAGAGCTATGTGGCCCCAATGGCAGTAACCTACAATGCGGGAAACTGAGCCCTGCGACGAATCAAGCCTGTACCTGTGGACTGAAGTGAAGCCTGCGCAATGTTGTGTGCCCCCCCAGGTTCCTGACCAAAATGCGTCTGCACTTTGGAACTCTATCAAGCGCCTGGACCTTACCGGTGTCAAGTGCGTCTTGAGTGACTCGTCCCCACCCAACTCGGCATGCCAATGCTTCCTCCTTGCGAGTCTGTTGACCCCGAACAATGCAAGCACTGCTGCTCAGTGCAGCAGGCTGGCGATGCTGCAGCCTATCGTCAGTCCTGCGGCCCAGGGATGACAGCATCTAATCTCGGCTTCACAATGCACCTGGTATGTTGGCGATGGCTGCAGGGCCGCCATCGCCCGTGCTGCTGACCTGAACGAGCGGAACGCCAATGGCGACACACCGCTGCTGTTCATTGCACGCGAGGGGCACTACAAGTACCCCCCCAATGAGGTGCCCCAGGCGCTGGTGTCTGGGGGCGCGGACTTGGAGGCGACCGACAAGAATGGCCTGACTGCACTGCAGGTGCGCACGTGTGTGCGTGCCACACAGGCATATGGGCGTGTGGCCTGCAGCGCCTGTCGTGCGTTGAAGAGCCATGCCGGCAGCATGGCTGCAAGCAACAGCTGCTGTATCCACCGGCCATTGAGCGTACACTGCTGCAGCAGAAACAAGATGCCGGTAGCGGCAGTCAAAGGATCAACGCCTATGGCGTCTCACAAGGTTCACCATCAGCAAGTTTGACCTGCCGGAATCCAATAACAATCCAATTAGGGCTGACTGCTTGCATGATGTGTTGCATCTAGGCCATGTGTGATCTCTGCACGCTGTTTTTCTCTGCTGCAGGTCTCCCTCCTGTCTGGGTGGCAGAATATCGCGGAGCTGCTGATCAAGTCAGGAGCAAACACCAAGAACGTTGCCAGCATCAAGCCTCGGATTACTTGCCCTGATTGCAAGCGCCTTGTGGCCCAGTACAACCTGTGAGCTGACAGCTGGTGCATTGGTGCATTTGTGTGGTTGTATCCTGTTGATGAGTTGAAAGTCAAATCCAGTTTTTGGGTGTGCTTTGGCGGCAGCGAACCTTTCAATCTTACAGCGTCTAATCAAGAGCTTGCCGACAGGATGCTAAGAAACTGTTTAGAACTTGCCACGAGAACTTGCCAATCAAATAAATGTGTAAGCATCGACGTTTTTGGATCTTAACGAAGCCCACATTGATTATATTATTTTAGTACCCTCAGGGCTGTACTGCACTGTACTGCTGAACAGCTTGCTTTGCTCTTCGGCTATGTTGTTTGACAGATCTGTCGCACCCTCATGCGCATGCTCCAAGGTTGTTTCCTCAGCTTATGATGGCTTCTTTGCAGGCAGCTCAGGGTGGTGTAGTGGGCACTTGCGGCCACGTGAGCACTGCGGGCATGCAAAAAGCTCACAGTAACTCGCAGCCCAACAATGCTGTGCAGTCATCCTGCACGATCTGTGCTGGAAACCTTGATAGGGTCAGCCATGCAGGTTGAAGGAGGCTTGAGTCTCACGATCCTGGGCAGCCATGCCACCATCACCATCCCATGCCATCATCCCTCGTCAGGCTACATAAGTCTGGCTACCTAGGTCCAGAGATTGCAAAACTTTTTTCGATCTCTGCATGCAAATCATCACATCCTCACCTTTCCAGGGAACCGCAGATGCTCTGGGCACACCAGCTCACCTGGGCGCATGGCAAGGCCCACTGAGTTCAGCTCCGGCTCCTCGATCTCGAAGTAGGAAGGATGTGCAAACACACACTTGCGACCGCGCACACAGAAGCCTGCAGATCAATTGCACCAGCACAACGTCAGGATCTTGATAACAATAATAGCACGGCGTTAAACAGATTCATCTGCTTGCCAGAGCCCATCAACTAGAAGTCAGGATCTTGGTGCTGCAGCAAATTGAACAAGATGGCGCAAGCAACCTGCTGCAGGTTTCCAGCTCACTTGGCCAGCCGATCCGGTTACAGATCTCATCACCTCATGTCTGGATGTGACCCTGCACCTGCAGGCCGTACATCCCTTGACACCTGCAGACCTTGCACCGTGCATCTGTGCACACGCAAGCAGTCCGCATACTTACCAGTGCGTGTCATCATGATGCACAGCTGTTTGCTGTCCGATGGCCGCAGCGAAGCGTTCACATCATCTGGTTTGTCATCGATGGCCGATGTGCGCCAGATGCGGGGCCTGTAGAACTGGAACTGGCACCCTGCTGAACCTGAGCCCTTCGTTGACCCACGCCCCGATGTTGACTCTGGTGTTGATCCTGCGCTGCCATGCAGTGATGCTGCAGCCCCAGAAGGCCGGTACTCCATGCTGCGAGAGCAGTGGCGCTTGGCAGCAGGCTGCTTGTGGTGTGCGCCCCTGCCCCTCCCATCATCAGCTAATGCCCCATCATCATTCACATCCTGTGTGCGGGCATGCACGCATGATGTTTTTCGCAGCGTCCGCAATGCTCATGCAGCAACTGAAGATGTCTGTTCTAGCGCCTTGGGGCTTGCTGCACGCATACCGGTGCGTGATCTCTGCCAATGCGAGTTGCATACTGCACGCGCCCCATCGGCATGCTGTACAAGGTAGCGAGAACGTGCTGCCAGGCCAACCCTCACTTGTGTTTATATACACAACAAGCCGCACAATCGCAGCTTACATGATGCCAGACATGATCCCACGATGTGATGCCTGCTGTTGGAGGGGCAGCAGCGCAAAGGGCTTCATCAGCTGGCAGCATGTTTTGCTGGGTGCGCTCCACTGTTGCGTCAGCACAGTGAGAGTTGATAGCAGCTGCACAGTCTTCAAAACAGCCAGCCATGGCTGCTGTTGGGTGGGCTGTGCCGCGACATGAACCTGTCAACTCTGGAGAACTTTGAAATCCAGGCATTGAACAGCTTTGGGGGCTGATAGTGCATGGGCTGTGGAGTATTCACCCAGGCTGCAACCCTTTCAAATCGGCAGCAGTTGAAGGGACCTTCAACTGAAAGAATGTCGCACACATAAAAACTCCCCTCCCCACACACTCGCCAGTGCCAGTGCCATTTTACTGGTTAAGATCGAGGAATGGGTTGCGGTGCCAGCGTGACTGCAGCCGGGGCAGGACCTGCATCTGCCCAGCAACCGAAACCCAAGTCCAAGCCGACTACATCATCAGGTGTGTCAGCTTAACGAAAGATGCATCACGCTCGCGAGCGCTTCGAAGCCTCAGCAATCATATTCGATACTTTTTGCTGCTGCCAATTATGTATGCGCAGCTCCGGCATCTGCACCCGCTGCACCAGCTGTACACCCTCCAGCACCTGCTGCTGCAGCTGCGGCACCTGCCGCACCTCCTGGTCCTAAGAGCACAAGCAAGGCGCTGATCATCGGCATCGACTACCCAGGCAGCGCAATAGCTCTGAACGGATGTGCTGCGGACGCCAAACGTTTCTCGGATGTGAGTGCAGGGTGGTCAGGTCCTGCCAGCCTGTATCAGCATCGGTAGCGGTCCTGCTAAGGTGGTCCTGCCACTCAAGGGGTGCTGGTTGCAGTCAGGGTGAAATGTGTGCTCTGGCACGTCCGGGCCACGCAGCACAGCAGCAGATATGGGCCATGCATGCGATCATACAGCATGCTTGCTTGCTGCATGCAAGCCTAGCCCCGCGGCGCTGATGCCCAGCCTGCAGCCCTGTATGTCATAAGCACAGCCACCTGATCATCTCTCACTGCGGGGTACTTCATGTGCACAGATCCTGGTGAACTTGTGTGGGTGGAGTAGGGACAACCTGCGCCTCATCACCGACCCTGTCACCTCTGAGGGCCACCCCCTCCCTACAAGTGCGTGCCTGGGCACACCTGCCGTGGTAGATCTGCATCTGGCATCATCTACTATGCGCTCAGGCTTTCTGCCGCTGGCTTGGCTGGTCCTTGGTGCTGCAGATGGCCTAGTGGGCGCCAGGTGTGCATTGAGGCCAGCCCAGGGTATGGCATGGATTGTGGCATGCTGTTACCTCCTGCCATGCATGCAGGGGACGTGCTAGTGGAAGAGATCAAGAAGCTCACAGAAGATGTGAAGGCAGGCGAGCACCTTGTGTTTTTCTACGCGGGTACGTGAGCCCCGTTGCTTACACGCCTGCAGGTCCTGCATGCCGATGCTGGTCACTTGAAACCGTGAGCAGCTGAACACAAGCGCCAGGTGCCATGCAACAGCAGTGATGCTGACACCAGGTGTACAAGTGGAAGAACGCTGCGGTGACTTGGTGTGGGTGCGCGTGCAGGTCATGGGGGGCAGAGCAAGGATGTGACTGGAGAGGAGGCAGATGGGCTGGATGAGTGCCTGGTGCCCTCCGGCACCAAGACTCAGGTATGGGAGCATGGCCTGCAGGCCCCATGCACCCTGCTGCTGCTTGGCATGAGCAGTGCTTCATAGCATGGTGTTCTGTGTGGTCTGGGATGAGCTTCGTTGTACTTCCGGGCCTGGGACTGGCGGGCGTGACGCCGCCATTGTTTGCATTGCCTGCGCCTGTGCCCCTGCTCAACCACCATCAAACTCGTTGCCCTAGGCGCGTGCCGTTGAGCTGTTGGTGCTCCGTTACTGCGCTGCCGGCTGTTGTTGCTGCAGGCCGACTTCATCAAGGATGATGAGCTGTACCAGCTGCTGACATCACGCATCCCTGCCGACGCTGCTTTCACGGCCATTGTAGACGCATGCCACAGTGCGTGCAGGCCAGCCGCAAGCGGGGATGCCAGTCAGCGGGCTGCCTGGATGCCTTGGACTGCCATGCGCTTTGCTGTTGCAACGGCACTCCCTGCCCTGCACCCAGCTGTGTACCCTCAAGCAGCACACTCAAAGGGCACAACCGGCAGATTGACAATGCGTTTTGCACAAAGGATAATAATATAATTACACGGCGTTTCACAGATTCATCTGCTTGACACAAAGGAGCATAATTATAATAGGTCCGCACACTTTCAGGTTTGGCACCCATAGACCAAGTCTTGGGCGCGTGGTTGCAGGTGGTACCATGTTTGACCTCGCATACAACCTGAGCTGCACACTGCCCCAGACGCCTGATGGTGGTATGTGCATGCACAGCTCAAAGTTGTTAATGAGTAGCACATGCGGCAGCTCGCACGACCATGCTCTGCATCCTGCATGTGGGCCACTGTGCAAGGAGCCAGGAGGCAAGGCAATCGAAGTACCAAGCAGGCTTACCCTGCACATTAGTATGTGTGATGCGAGCGAGTGCTTGTAAGCCGTATGCACATCAACTACTACTGACTGCTGCTGCCGTGTCTCTCTGCCCCTCCCACGCTATGCAGCCGCCAGCTTTGCGGTGGACAAGGGCAGCTGGCACAGTGAGATCACCGAGCTGAGAGGCGGCGCACTGGTGCTCATGTCAGCTGCGCGCGATGCACAGGTCGCCATGGAGGCTGCCAACTCATGTACGTGGCCGGAGTGTTGATCACACCGCATTTCAAATGTGATGTTCATGGCCGTGACCTGCATTGGGAGCGTGTACTCCAATCGCCGCGTTGGTTGGTATGCAGTGGTGACACGATCACCGCCACACGACAGATATGCCTGATAAGTTGCAAGGCTTGCAATCGTGGCTTGTTACACGACTTGTTGCACTCTTCGGTGTTCCAGTTATGGGCGTTTGTATAGTTCAGCTGGCGCTGCACGCAGCACGCAATATGCGCATATGAACACACACATGAACACATGCATGCTGCTGGCGGTCCTGCGCCTGCTGCCTGTCTGTGCCCGGCCTGGGCTGCATTGCATGCTGCATTGCACCTCCAGAATTGGCTGCACAGTGATGGACGCAACTGCTTTGCTGCCACGTCTACGCAGCTGGCACAACGTCAGGCGTGTTCACGGTTTGCCTGGAAGAGGCTCTGTCTGCTACAAAGGCAGCCGGCACCACACCAACGTTCAGGGAGCTGCTGCTGGTGGTCAACAAGGGCATCGCACAGCGCGGCATGTGAGTGCAGCCGCCCGCCTGCTGGGCTGTGGCTGCCCTGACTGAAGTAGGAGGGCTGCAGCCTGCGCGGCTGCAAAACAAACCCATTCCGCCGCTTTATTGTCTGAGCTTGGTGGCAGCTCAGGCACACGGCTCATTGCATCACACATATACTGCACACGGCTCACGGCTCATTGCATCACATGTGCACTGCGCACGGCTCATGACATTACCTGCGTACAACTGCTGTGTTATTATTAACTGCATGCCGCGGTACTGCTGGCTCCTCCTGCTCACCACTCTGCCTGTCTGCCTTGATTCAACAACCGCAGGGCCCAGCGCTCTCAATTGAGCGCAAGCTCAGAGGCCCTGTTTGACCAGCCTGTGTCGTTGGGGCCGTCCGCTGCTGTCGCCCGTGGGCAGATGACTGCTATGGGTGCATGAGGCATGCCAGACAGAGGGGCCCTATGGTCGACTGGCCACTTGTGATGGAAAGGAGCTGCCTAACGTCCTGATATCTACATTTTGAGTTGTGAGCATCAGCCAGTTTGTGTGTACACATGACAGCGTGCCGTGCTGTGAGTGTGTTCGGGGAGGGTGGAGGGGGGTACAAGCACAAGGGGAAGGAGCAAACAGCGAAGTAAGGCACATCTCTGCCAGCTGCAGAGCTCAAGCACTGGCTGCGCTTGTCCATGTCAGCCATGCATGCTCCGTGCGACACTCGCCATGCAAGCAACTCAGAACTCAAGTCATGCTGCCAGACGAGCAGGCAACAGGGACTGGCCAGCGCAATTGCAACGCTGAGCAGCCGGCCTGAGCTCGTCGCCGCAACGAGCAACGCGTCAGCTGCAGCGTGCCAAAACCCAGAGCCGAGTGTGATCACGGGCCACAGAGCTCACACACAATTTGCCTCAAAGGCTGCGGCCCATACATGCTCCTGTCCCTTTGTTTCTTTGGAAGAAGAAGCAGGTGAGAATGCGTGGTACTGCCCTGCTGCTTGCAACCTATCCCCGTAGTGCCGCCACCCTGCGCTGCATGCCGCTGCGGCGCCCTCCACCTGGACACTGGGCCCTGCTGATGGGCATGCTTGCCCCCAACCCGCGCTGACCAACATTTGGGAAGGTTCCTGGTGTATGGTGATCTGACTTGTCTGTGCCGCCACAACGCACTCGCAGCCATGGCCACCGACGGCAAGGAGCATCTGTCTATCGTCATTTGCGGCCACGTCGATAGTGGCAAGTCCACTACGGTGAGCTTGGGTCCATGCCTTGGCTTGTTGGGCGGGGCGGCCGCAGACTTGGGCGCCAGGGTCACGCGGAGCAGCCTGACCAGTGGGTGGTGGCAAGCGCCACAGTGCTTTATCTGGTCAGATCGTGGCTGCTCAGCTGGCAGGCCACTGGGGCACTAGCAGCCACCCAGCTCCCTGGGCTTCAGGCCTTGGGCTCTCCGCACCAGCAAGCCTCCCCAGCGTCCTCATGCAGTTACTGCCTACCTCCAGCAGCAGCCGCGGTGGGCAATTTGGGGATGCGGCTGGCATCTGGCAAGTTGGGCATATTCACAGCTCTTTCGGCGTGGGCCACTCAAGGCTGTGCGCAGTATTCTATCAGCGAGCGTCGACAGCGGTTACAGGTTGGCGCTGCTGGGCAAGACCAGCGTTCCTGCCGTCGGCTTGATTAGTGTATGCAGCCCTTCGTGCGACAGAGCGCAGCAACTGCAACAGCCGTGCTCTACAGCAGCATTACAACAGGGGCAGTGACAAGCCCATTTCGATTCACCCAGCACTTACCATATATACCATGCTGTGAACCAACCATGCACTGCTGCCACATGTGCCCCGCAGACTGGCCGCCTGCTGTTCGAGCTGGGCGGTATCCCCGAGCGTGAGCTGGAGAAGCTGAAGGAGGAGGCTGCCCGCCTGGGCAAGTCTTCCTTCGCCTTCGCCTTCTACATGGACACCCAGAAGGAGGAGCGCGCCCGTGGTGTGACCATTGCCTGCACCACCAAGGAGTTCTACACCGAGAAGTACCACTACACGATCATCGATGCCCCCGGTGAGGCCCCATGCCTGACTTGCTTGCTGCACGTGCTGTCGGGCAGTGCCTGTGGCGGCTGCTGCTGGGGGAATGCGTGGCGGCTGCATGGCTGCCGCATCACTGAACTACATGTTGAGTTGCTGACCCTCCCTGTCCCGCCTCTGCTGCCTGCAGGTCACCGCGACTTCATCAAGAACATGATTTCCGGTGCCGCCCAGGCCGATGTGTGCCTGCTGATGGTGCCCGCCGACGGTAACTTCACCACCGCCATCCAGAAGGGTGACCACAAGGCCGGTGAGATCCAGGGCCAGACCCGCCAGCACGCCCGCCTGATCAACCTGCTGGGCGTGAAGCAGCTGGTGATCGGCGTGAACAAGATGGACTCCGACACCGCCGGCTACAAGCAGGAGCGCTACAAGGAGATTGCCGACGAGATGCGCCACATGCTGGTGCGCGTCGGCTGGAAGGACTCCTTCGTGGAGAAGTCCGTGCCCATCGTGCCCATCTCCGGCTGGATGGGTGACAACCTGATCAAGCCCTCCACCAACATGGCCTGGTGGACCGGCGTGGAGGTTGACAACCGTGAGTGGCTCTCGCTGCTGTTACGCTGAAATGTTCATGGCACTGTGTGTGCTCTTGTTGCAGCCATCAGCTGTGGGTTCTTGCTGCAGCCATCAGCTGGCTTGGATGCTTGTGTTGTATTGTGCACCCAGCACAAACCCCATGTTGTATGCTACTGGTCTGACCTTTCCACTGTTGACATGCCCTTTGGTTGACCTGCAGTGGCCGGCGCCAAGGTGAAGGTGCACACCCTGCTGGACGCTCTGAACAACATGGCGTGCGTGCCCGAGCGCAAGACCGACGCCCCCCTGCGCCTGCCCATCTCCGGTGCCTACAAGATCAAGGGTGTGGGTGATGTGCTGGCTGGCCGCGTGGAGCAGGGCACCGTCAAGCCCGGTGACGAGGTGCTGTTCATGCCCACCCACACCACCGCCAACCCCTGCATCGGCAAGGTGTTCTCCGTGGAGATGCACCACAAGCGTGTGGACAAGGCCGGCCCTGGTGACAACGTGGGCATGAACATCAAGAACCTGGAGAAGGGCAACATGCCCCGCACCGGTAAGCGCGCAGCTTGTGCCTGTATGTCGAGCCAGCAGTGTGCCCTGGCTGTTTGTGATGGTTTGTGCCCTGCTGCCCATGAGCTGCCCCTGCCGCTCGTGCGCTGAATGCTGACCAGTCCGCTGCCCCTGCCCTTTGCTGTGCTGCAGGTGACGTGATGATCCTGAAGTCCGACGCCACCCTGAAGCACGTGCAGAACTTCACCGCCCAGATCCAGACCCTGGACATCCCCGGCGAGGTCAAGGCGGGCTACTCCCCCATCGGCTTCGTGCGCTGCGGCCGCTCCGCGTGCCGTATCACCGGCATCAACTGGAAGGTCGGCAAGGAGACTGGTGGCAAGAAGATGGACAACCCCCACGCCCTGAAGGCCAACGAGATGGCTGAGGTGGTGTTTGAGCCCTGCCAGCCCCTGGTGGTGGACTCCTTCAAGAACTGCGAGGGCCTGTCCCGCATTGCCTTCCTGGACGGCAACACCGCCGTCATGCTCGGCAAGGTCACCGTCACCACCCCCAAGGCATAGGGATCCGGCCTCCTGAAGCATGCCTGCGCTGGCAGCAACACATGCGGTGTAGGCTGCATGTGCGGTGGCCAGCAGGGTGTGTGCTCTTGTCAGGCACCTGGCGCAGCGGGCGAGCCTTACGTGCGTCTCGATGTACGGGTGCTGAAGCTTGGGTATCTGGAGGTAGTTGCAATGTGGGGTTTGCTTGCGGGTTGCTTCACGTCCGGCACAGCCCCGGGCCGGCGCAGACTGGGACTGGATCCTAGGCGCCTTGCATTGAGGAAGTGTGGGCGCAACAAAACCGCATACTCAATACCTTGCTGCTGAGCGCGGCATGCATTCACGTGCGTGCTGCGTGCTTTGGCGGGTGTTGTGTTCTGCGGCTTTTGATTGATTTCCATGTGCAGTTTTGCTCGGTTAGGCTCCTGGTGTAAGTACAGCAGGATCACTGACAAGATCAGCACAACTTGGTCCCACCATCGTCATGCCATTGCAAATCCTTGCTTTCAGTCTTGGTTCCTTAGTTTCACAACAAACAGCAGTACGCCATCACTCACAACAAACAGCAGAACGCATCACAGCTCATAGGAAAGTACAGTTTTATCTTCAAGTACTGATTGCAAATGCGTCCCAAAGCCGGCCTCGGACAAAATGGAAGGAGATAATGCGCCCACCACGGCGCCATACCAGCCAGATGCAGTAATTGAGCAGCTGGAGGCGATCCCAGCGCCGCGCAGCTACAACTGCGAGCGGTTGCTGCAGGCTCACAAGTTGCAAGCCCAGATGATTGCGATGCTGAAGGCAGGCATCGATACTCTGGACGGAATGGACACATTTCTCCTACTTTATCTACGTTCGCTCTATTTCACTGCTACGTCGCTGCGTGGCGCGGACCGGCTCAACATGCTGGAGATGAGCATCATCAAGACAGGTGCTGGGTGCAGTGGCTGACTCTGCATCCCATGCCGCATGCCCACACCACCGCATGCCCACACCATGCTGGCTGTGTTTGGTGGTGTGCTGTATTCTGAGCCAGGCACTGCCCATACCCCGAGCTCCAGGGCGTGCACAACACAGGTGCACCGCACCAGCATCGTCCCCAGGCTGGGCAGTATGCAAGTGTTGACCAGAGTTGACCTGCACGGCGGTGTGCTCACCCTGCAGGCTTCCTGACCCCCTTCATCATGGACCTTGACTTAGACACCAAGCGGCTGGAGGTTGGGCTGCCCACCAATCCAGATGCTGTGTGCGACAACCTGTCAGAGGTTGTGCGGGTCACTGCAGCGGCGTACATCTGCAAATGGGTGCGTGGATCCAGACATGAGAGCAGCTGGGGCGATGCGATACAAGGCTGTACAAAGGGCACCCGCCAGCGGTACTTGCACGCTGCTGTGTGCATGCTGCGTGTATGCGATGGCCTGGCCCCAGGGATTTGGGGGAGGCTTGGGTGGATGTGTGGGTGGGGGTGCCGCTGATTTGGTACTCTGTACCTGTGCCATTGCACCTCTTGCCATCACACACATGCATACGCACAGCCACATACCATATCATTCAGCTGGACAGGCCCTGACTCCAGTTTGCTGGCTCACTCGTACTGCGTGCATGTGTAGCACTACATGAACTTTCGGCACTACGAGGAGTCCATCCCCTCAGATGATGCCGCCCTGTAGGTGCACTTTTGGTAAAGTAAATTACAAGACGCTGTGGCAACCAAATGGATTGGGCTGCGCAAAGTGTGCAGTGTGGGCAGGCAGCGCGGCAGCACAGCAGCAGCAAGCTACTGAGAGTCACACGGTCAGATGAGGCCCGACCTGGCAGGTGCAGGGGCGCATAGTGCAGAAGCAAAGGCAAACCAAGGCGTAGCCCAGGGACCTGTGGGCATGGGGCTCAGCAGCTTAGCAGGCGATCCACGCATCCCATGTGCTGGCATGCTGGCACCAATGATGTGTGCCCCATGGCCACTCCTGTGCATCGCTGATGCTGGATGCACCAACTGCACCACCGTGGCCTGCTTCCCCGCCGAGCCCTTGTTCCTCGTATCCTCATTGACCCCCCTCCTGTCATCTTCCTTGCATCTTCTTACTTGCGTTGCCATGGTCCCTGCGCTCCTGGCATGTACTCGCGTGCAGCCTGCTGTCTACACTCGCGATCCGCTCGCTGTCCCAGGACAGCGTGGTGACTGCATTTGAGACGCGCGCGTCCACCCTCATGGCCATGTACGCCACCACAGTCCCTCCCCCACTGGCTGCTGCAGTAGCAGCCGCCGGGGGCGGTGAGGACGCGGCGGGGGCTGGCGGCGCCGCTGCGGCAGCACCACAGCCCGACAGCGGCATTGATGTGACCCCTGGCGTGTTTGGTGCTGCACAGCTGCGGTGGCTCATGCACTGGCTGCGTGGCGAGCTGTGCGGCTACTTTGCCGATGTGCAGGTGGGTCAACGGCGGTTGAAGGGTGGTTGGGTGCCTTGTGAGCGTGAAGGCGGTTGGAGGGTGGTTGCGGAGGTGGTTGCGAGAGCGTCCGCGGAGCCACGAATGTTCAGAAGTGGGGTAGTGTGGGTCTGCCAGAGACTGGAGGACGGTTGGGGTGTGGTTGCACATGGTCCGGCAACTTATTGTGTGGGTGGTTAGGAAGGACGGGGTGACTGAGCTGCCCTGCCTTCAGAACGTGATGCGAGCAGCATGATATGAGCAAGGGGGTTGGGGGCCCAGCAAAAGATAGCATGCAGCAGGGGATGCAGCAGGGGTTGCGAGCTGCTGCTGCTCGTAGGGATGGCAAACTGATGAACCAGTTGCCTGGCCACCACCCCAACCATCCCAACCAATTGGCTGCAGTACCTCCTCGGAGACAGCCGCTTCCAGGACAGCCTGGTGGCTCAGCAGCAAGACTGGCTGTCACTGATCAAGCAGGTGGGTCGGAGGCATGGGCTCCCCATGAGGTGGTGCTTGATTGTCAAATGATGTTGCTGGTCCGATCAGAGTGGGGTTGTTCACTGAAATCCTGCCTTCATCCCTCAATGCTGCTGGACCTGGTCATATCACTGACTACGCGGCCCCTCCCCCCTCACACGCGCCCCCTTCCACCCCGCTCCCTCACACACACATAGGCCTCTCCACCCCCTTCCACCAACCTGCACATCCCCCCCACAGGTGCCATCGGATCCTGTGGGCTACGCCCTGTACGCGCGCGCATGCCTTCGCTTCCAACAGACACGCCCTGCCGCCATCTTCGCAGCTAAGGGCCTGACAGTGGCCGAGGCGCAGCAGGAGGAAGTAGCGCGGTGCGTGGCTGGCTGCATGCCGGGCGGTGAGGCTGTGCAGCTACAGGCGTGGCTCAGTGGGGCTGGATGGGGGGAGGGTGTGGGGGGAGAGGGGCGTCGGGGGAAGCACGGGGGCGCAGGCACAGCGGGCGGGGGC
>BDCZ01000268.1:0-53754 GCA_001662365.1 Chlamydomonas applanata | reverse complement strand
GGGGGGGGGGGGGGGGGGGGGGGGGGGGGGGGGGGGGGGGGGGGGGGGGGGGGGCGGCCCCCCACACCCCCCTGCCAGTGCTAAGCGTGCAGTGAGACAGCGAGCACGCGGTCAGTCAGGCGCTGATGTGCACTGCATCCCTGCCAGGCAATACATCGCTGGCAGGCACTACATCCTGACAGCAGGGAATTGCATGCGGGCCAACGCAATGTTTTTTTACTTTCAAATCGCATGCGGGCCAACACAATTGAGAGCCGCTCGTATGCGTTCCTGCCCGACCTCGAGCTCCGCCCGGCGTCGATAGGTATTGCTAGATTACATGTTTACAACAAATGCCGCCTCCCCGAGTCACCCCGTCGACTCATCTACGGCCCAACACCCCTGGACCGCGCTGAAGCGCGATATTTGCAAACTTTACCTATCTGTGCACAGTGTGAGTCCTCATAGTGTTTCAGCAGTGTGTGTTGACATTGGTTGGTGGTTGGACATGACACATGACATGAAGAAGGAGGATCAATGCACCTACGCTGAACCATTTTTGATATCTATTTTTCTACGGCTGGTAATGACGCGTTGGGTTCGACCTGGACCTTGCAATTGTCGATTTCTGCACCCGTGCTGGTGTCGAACGAGAGGTGTAGATGGTAGCTTGTATGGGCCTTGTGCTCCTTGCAGCACTGTGTGCAACTGCTGCTGGAGCAGCGGTCGTTAGCCAGCTGCTGCCCGTGTCCGTTGCTTCTGTCCGCGGCTGAGAATAAGCGCATGGCTGAGCTACGGCCTGCGTGCAACGTTCCACGGGTACGCTGCTGCATGCCCGCAAAAACAGCTACTTGTAAAGGGCAGCGATCACGCACGCTCAGTCCTGCAGTTGTTTGCACCTGCTTACATAATCTGAGGGGCGTGGCGAAGGCCTGGCCGTACTGCAGGGTTTGTCGTTGATCTTCATCATGCCCGCGCAGACGATGCGGGCGAGATGGATGCAGTCACTGCTTTGGCCAGGCTTTGTGTTCAGTCTTCTGTGCAGCCTTGGTCTTTGGGGCTCATGGGCAGCAGCTCAGGCGGAGCACGAGCGCAGGCTGGTAAGCAAGCAGGGCGTAAGCAAGCAGAGCATGGTTGTGCGGTGACAGGGCAGCATAAGTGCATGCCGAAATGGACGCAGGCGGGGCTGACCCATGGACCTCCCGACGTACCACATGCAAGCGCATGCAGCATGCAGCCTGGTGGCCAGCTGTACACTGTCGTGCACCTATGCTCGTGCGCACGCAGTGCATGGGTGTGAGCCCATCGCATGTGGCATGGCGGGCCCCTGTCATGGCCATGGCTGCACTGGGCTCGGCCCTGGTGTCAGGCATGCTGGCATGGGCACTGAGCTCCAGGTGTGCCTGCAGTCTGCCCTGTTGTATTCTGCCAGCATTCTGCCCTGTCGTGTGTAGTGGCATGTGTCGTGCAGGGGCCTGACTGGTGGGACGCTGGGACATGATTGCACTGGGCATGGTCTCAGGACTCTCAGCTGTTGATGCCTGCATACTTTCAGCTGTCAGTGCTAGACACACATACACGCACCAGCCCCAGCTGGGCCTGCTACTGAGCTGGGCCCCGGCCCTCCCTTCATGCATGCCATGGCTGCATGGCCATGTGCTCTTATCACGCATCCTACGGTGTTATCCTCACCACAGTGATTGGGGGGTGGAAGGGGGTGTTGCTGCCCGTGGCACGTTACATTCAGTTAGCTATAGCTGCATTGCCATGGGCATATGTGCAGGGCGGCTGCTCTCGAGGATCTGGCTGTCATGAGCGCAACCTCCCAACACAAGGTGTGCTGCTGCTGACCCACTCCGGGCATGTGTGAGAGATGCTGATCTTGGCCCGTTCAATCCTTTGAATTGCTCAGGACCACGAGAGTTGCTGTGTGAGCAATCCTTGGTGTAGATCCCCTTGCAAGCCCGCTGGATAAACTGTTGGGTGCTTCATGCTGCTCCCAACTGCTGGACTGGGTTCTTGCATCATATCCCTTGCTCCTGCTACTCTGGCCCCTGCTACTCGCACCGCAGCTCCCCAGGTCGGTCACCTGCGCCAGTGTTTCTAATGGATCAGAAGGTGGTGCACGAGATGTGCAGGAGCAGCAGGAAGGGGAGACCCCGGAGGAGGAGGAGGAGCACGAGCGGCCACGACACTACGCCAGCCTAGCTGACATGGTGCTGGGGTTGGTGGGGGATGTCCTGGCTGACCGCATGCCGAGCGCGCGCAAGGCGTCTGCGATCCGATCCGCCCTGCTGGCGCGCGCTGATGTGTACGCGAGGCTGCCCCTGGCTCCTGAGCTGGAGCAGCGCATGGGGCAGCTGGACCCGGAAGTTGCACGGAACCTGGTGCGGCTCCTGGGCGGAGGGTCCCGCCACACGCAGCATGCCCCGCATGGCGGTGGCACAGGCAGCCTACACGTGTCAGCTGAAGATGTGTGCCCAGCCGCTGGCATTGCCCGGCTGCTGCGCTCATCCACCCCGGGCAGTGCCTCTTCTAAGCTTCACTCTCCTGGCGGCGCACCAGGGTCAGATGTGGCGTGGGGCAGCAAACGTCGCACCCCGTCCTCCTGCCCGCCCACCACAGCGGCAGGGCTGTTACACTCCCCAGCCGAGGAACATGGGCATGCGCCACAGCCACCGGTAGGCACGGCACATTGCCGAGTGTCAGGGCCAGGCGCTGGTGCAGGGTCTGGGGTGAGCAAGGCAGGTGGAGTAGGTGTACGGGCCTCCCTGGAGTCTGGTAGCTCGCGGCCGTCCTTACCCATTGTCACCCTGGATGGGGTGTGCCTTCAGCAGCTGCTGCCAGTTGGCGAGACCGAGCGGGAGAGCTGCAGCGAGCAGGGCAGTAAGGGCAAGGCAGGGCCTGCACAGTACGGCCTGGATGCAGTCATGCATGTGGGGCCGTTCCCTGGCATGCGGGCTGCCCTGAGGTGAGCGCGGCATTCATACAACTGTATTGATGAAGGGGACCCCGCCTGTGTTTTGTGCTGGCTTCAGCCATGAGCAGCAGATGGCAAGAGCGCTCTGGCATGCTGCAAGCGCAAGCTGAATTTCAGTTGTGTTCCGTGTGGGACCCGCTGCAACTGCTCATGTGCAAGCACATACATGGCACGCTGCTCATTGTTCCGTCTTTCGATGTTTGACCTTGCTTGACCGCATGGCCGCAGGGCACTGATCACGGACGATGCCCTGGAGCTGCAAGCCCTAGCCCCAGGCTCCGATCTGCAGCTCTACCCGGTCTCAGGCTCGCCTGGCCCCAACACCCAACCCCCTGGCGCGCACGAGGACGGGCCAATGGATCGCCCGATGCCTGAAGAGGAGCCGTTGCCGTCGGTTGCCAAGATAGGCCCGTGGCCCTCACAGCCAGTAGGGCCCCCTGCGCACCCGCCCCTCAGCCCATCTGCTGCTGCGCTGCTGCACGCGCTGTCGCGGAGCAGCGTTGAGGGGCTGCTGCCTGAGGGGGAGGCCCGGGACAGCGGGGCCAGTGGCAGCACCACTCACAGCCGCTCGCACGCAGGATTTGCAGGGGCAGCAGGCAGGGCGGGACGCAAGCTCTTGATAACACAACAGACATCCACGCTGGAGCAGCAGGGGCTGGTGAACCGCATGGGGCAGCTGCATGGCGTGCATGGCATGCATGGCAGCAGCGGGCGGCTGGGCGTCTCCGCAACCTACCAGGCACCCCTCATGAGGATAAGCCGAGGATGGGATGATGGAGAGCCAGTACACCCCTCAATACCCAGTACCCAGCTCACGGCAGCTGGCGGTGTCATGGCGGTCCCCAACCATTTGTTGGGCGGGGCAGGCGGGCTGGTGATTGGTGGCACGGCATCATTCATCGCCGCGCAGGCCATGCAGCAAGCCGCGGTGCTGGAGGCGGTGCGTGTATCCATGGACCCCAGCAACAGCAGCCACGTTGCAAGTGGCACAGCGGCCACACCATCACACTTTGCAGGCGCACGTGGCAGCATCACTCTCAGTACGATGGGTGGCAATGGACTGGAGCACGCAATGCTTCCCTTGGCTGGGAGCCAGCCATACCCCTCGCTGCACGCCGTTGCTGCAGCTGCTTCCTCCCCCGAAAGCACGCCGCAGGTCGCAGTGACAAGCGGCGCTGCAGCCGCAGCGCCCAGCAGCCGGGGGCTGCGCATACGCACACACCCGGTTGTGAATGATGGGCCGGCACAGGCCAGCCTCACTCTGCCTCATGCATCCGCGCCCGCGGCCATTGCAGGTGGTGCTGCAAGTGAGAGACACTTCCAACCAGCTACAGGGGCAGTCGAGGGTCACTGGAAGGATCCAGTCGCAGAGCTGCATGAGGGCGAGCAAGCCGCTGATCTTGCAGTGCTCGCCTCTCAGCTGTATGGCCCTGGCCTAGGCGCGACCCTTCAGCCGCCACGTGTACCCACGAGCCCATCAGCCGCTTCAGGGGCCGGGCTGGGGCACCCTCCAAGCACTAGCTGGGTGCATAAGCACAGCCAACGTCATGCATCAACAGGCGGCTCCCCCCTGCGTCCTCGCAACACGTCCCACCGCTCTCGGTCGTCTAGCAGCCGGACCATAACTGCTGGGCCGCTGTTGCATGCATCATCCAGCACCTGCCGTCCTACCTCCACCGCCGAAGGACCAGCTGCTCATGCCCGCGTGTCTAGTGCAGACGGCACGAGTGGTGTGGGCCCAGGGATGCTGGAGGGCACAATCGCCTCGGCTCACGAGGCGGTCCGCGCAGAGCGCAGGCGGGCACCCGCTGTCAGTGTGCAGCCAGCTGGTTCAGGGGCCTTTGGCAGCTGTGGTGGGGCTCTGGCAATGGATGGGCCCCTGCAAATGAGTGAGTCAGATGGTCAGGAAGGGGACAGCGAGGTGTGTGGGGACGATGGTGAACCTGTAGAGGATTGCTTCCGGGCCCTCAGTTCCACAGGCTATGGGGGCAGCATCAGGTGGAGTACCCTGTCATCTGGAGGCATCCAGCGGCAGGCCAGCCCATCTCCACGCCATTTGGGTACCATCAGGCCCCGACTCAGTTCAACAAACCACATACCTGCTGGTGTGCGCTTACAGCGGCACTCCTGCTCGGGCCCTGCCAGTCCTGCAGCAGCTGGCCAGGCGCACTTCAACCCGGAGGCAATCACCTCGACGCAGCCCAACCTGTTTGGTGGTTTGTCGAGCTATTTGACCAGTGCCAGCAGCTTGGCAGCTGGCATGCCGTTGGCTCTGAACACGGTCGCCAGCGGCAGTGCAGGCCTGATGAGCACTCAAGGGACGCTGCTCAGCACCCACGCGAGCTTCATGAGCCACACACACACTTTTGTGCAGCTGGCAGACACGGGGTTCACACTCCTCGACTCCGTGAGCGCCAATCTGCACTCACTCGTACCTGTACCCATGTCTTCAGGCAGCCACGCGGCCAGAGATGAGCCCTCTGTGAACGCTGCAGCACACAGCAGTGTCATCGGCCCTGTCATAGCTGACTCTCCTGAGATTGGGGGCCCATCGGACACAGGCCCTGTTGGCGGCAGCAGCCAGCCTGCGTCTGGCATAACCGGCATGCCTGGTCCCATCTCTAATGGGCTCCACCAAAGCATTCTGCCCAGCGTGTTCTTCCCTTTGTCGAATGGGGATGGTGCAAGTATGAACTTCACGCCGCTGATGAACTCGGGCTTGGCGCACGGCAGCGTGGGCGCCGCTGGCAGCAGCCACCTGTCCGGCGGCTTCAACAGCCTGGTGCTTAATGCTGGCCCGTCCCTGGGCTTACCTATGCCTCCGGTCCATAGCCCTGCGGCCAGCCGTCACTCAGCTCTGCTCAACCTGGTGTCTCAGCCCAAGGCCAGTGGGGTATCTGCTGAGGTGTTCCATGCAGGAGTGCCACCACCGGAAGCTCCCCTCATTGGCATGCACGACGTAGAGGTACTGCTCAGCAAGGCCTTCGTCAGCTGGGCCTTTGACGCCGTCGCGCTGAACGCAGCGACGGGGGGCCACCCGCTGTCGTGCCTGGGCTACTACCTGTTGCAGGCCACTGGGCTGGTGGGCAGCTTCAAGCTGGATGCGCTCAAGCTCGCACGCTTCCTGCGAGCAGTGGAAGCGTCATATCGCGACAACCCGTACCACAACCGCATCCACGCCGCTGATGTGCTGCAGACAATGCACATGCTGGTGACAGCGGGCGGGCTGGCCGGCCGCCACATCACCCCCCTGCAGCACCTCGCCGCCTACCTGGCAGCCATCGTGCACGACCTGGAGCACGTGGGTCTCAACAACGACTTCCTGGTCAACACACAGGACACACTCGCCACCATCTACAACGACCGCTCACCCATGGAGAACCACCACCTGGCGGCCGCGTTTGGGCTGCTCAAGCGCCCAGGCTGCGCCTTCCTGACGGAGCTGCCTAAACAGGACGTCAACACAGTGCGCCGCACCGTGATCGACCTGGTGCTGGGCACCGACATGAAACAACACTTCAGGTAGGCTCGGCCTGGCAGGCTGTAGTTGCTGCAGCTGTTAGATGCTGCAGCTGTTTGTCTGCATGCTGCTGCACCCATACCTGCTCCCGGCATGTCATGATTATGTACAGTCTGATTGCGATCAATCGTTGACCCGTAGGGATCATCATGCCGCCACGCCAATGCAGTGATTATCTTAATCATAACTCCTTTCTGCATGTTCCTCGCCTGTCTACCTGCCTACCACATTGCAGCATCGCGTCGACCTTCAGCACACTTCATAAGGTGGACGGCGCTGCGGGTGTGCACATGGCTGCTGCTGGCGCAGCCCCCAACCCTGCCCCCACCACCCTCCGTGCCATGTCCCTCGCTCGGCTGCATGCACAGCAGCAGCAGCCACAGCGTGGGAGCTCAAAGCTTTTGTCCCGCAAGAACACCGGTGCCAGTGGCATGGCTGCTACCAACGGCCACAGCACAGCCCACCACAGCCGAGCACAGGCAGAGGACAGCGGCAGCACAGCCATGGTTCAGCATCAAAACCAAGTCAAGGGCTGGCTCAGGCGTGCAACGTCCGGATGGCTCCCAGACAGCAGCCCCCCTACTGTGGGGCAGCTCAAATCTGGGCCACCAACTGCCCATCAGCTGACTGGTCTATGGCCCAGGCCATCCCAGCCAGGCAGCATTGCACTCACAGACGGCCCGGGCCCGGCACCCTTGCGCAGCCATTTCAACAGCCACCCTTCAAGCACCCCGCTCAGATCCAGCATTGCTGCAGCCGCGGGCACCGTTGCGCCCGCTCCCCAGGGCGCCCCCGAGGACAGATCGGGTGATGCTGGCGCCGGACCAGCCGGCCGGGCACCGCTGCTGACCCGTGACTCTCTGCGTGGGACTCCCCACAAGCCTCTGGGGTTCTTTTCACACCTGCTCAAGGGCTCTGGGAGGCAGCCAGCAGCAGCAGGGGACATAGAGGCGCCTCCTGCTGAGCCTGCTTCGCAAGGAGCACCACAAGATGACGGCTTGGCGAAGGCGTCCGTGGAGAAGGCATCAGGCCTGTCCTCAATGGATCAGCCAGCCGGGGCGGCCACAGGAGGGAGTGGCTTGCTGTCGATCATTCCTCAGGTCTGGCGGTTCAAGAGGCTGACCGGCACTGGCGAGGCGGTGGCTGATGTGCGGGACTCAGTGGCCGAGGGGGCTCCCAGTGACGTGCAGCTGAGCTCCTCAGGTACCAGCAGTGGCTGCCACACGCAGATGCCTGCAGCAGCCGCAAGGCCGATCGGTGCAAGTACAACACATAACAAGGACCGGCAGCACACCAGCAGCCGCCCCGGCGCCAGCCTCAGCAGCAGGACGAGCAACGCATCAAGCAACGGCGCGCATGCACGCCAGCTGCATGCCACCGCGCTGGAGGCGCTGGCTGCCAGCAGCAGGGATGGTGGCAACTGTGGCCGGCGCCATCGGCACATGCCCCACAAGAGTGGTCCAGCTGCCCTGCTGTCCCCTGTGGCTAGCGGTGCAGCAACCCCACGCGAGCTCCTGGATTCCAGGGAATGCTTTGAGCGGTTCAAGCGTGCAGAGCAGCAAGGGGAGGCGTGCCTTGGCAGCTTTGATGCACTCCTTACCAAGCCCAGCTCGACCTCGGGTGCCGCGCCTCCAGCTGCTGCCAGCAAAGAACCCTGGGCGGGCGGCAAGACCTCCTCTCTGCGCCGCCCCTCTCAGCCCCAGTCCTCTGTAAGCTTGCTGATGGCGCCTTCTGCGGCTGCCAACGTGCTCGCTGCCGCCGCGCCTGCTGCTGCTGCAACCGGCTCCATCGCCACAGCAGCAGAGGCTGATCTTGGCCAGGCAGACGTGGCTGCGACAGCAACTGTGGTATCGTCAGCAAAGGAAGCTGTCTGGGAGCCCCCACCCCCCAAGGACGAGGCCGAGGCTGTGCTGCTGCTGCAGGTCGCACTCAAGTGCGCAGACCTGGGTCACCTGGCCGAGGAGCTGCCTGTGCACAGCGGGTGGGTGGCGCAACTGGAGGAGGAGTTCTTCAGGCAGGGGGACAGGGAGAAGGCGGCGGGGCTGACAGTGTCCCCGCTGTTTGACCGCGACAAGCCAGGCATCACCAAGTCGCAAGTGGGCTTCTTCCAGTTCGTGGCCATCCCCCTCATGTACAGCTACACGTCTGTGTTTGGGGCTGCCCGACCCATGTGGGACATGCTGTGCGCAAACTACGCACACTGGCTGGGCGCAGAGGCGGCTGCTAAAACCAATGATGTGCCAAAATTATAGGTAGCAGTGAAGAACAACACCTAATCTACGCAATTGTACCAGCAGTTATACCATAGTTGCCAGGATAGGCCAGTATAGCGATCCACAGTCAACGAACGGCTTTGGGCAAGGAGCTGTTTGACAGTGGCGGCGCAAGATCTGCAGACGATTGCTTAGAATGCCTAAGAATGATTGATTGGGCTCAAGCTACAACTTCCATGACGAGTGTGCAGGCCCTGGTATGCGCAGCTCGCATGTGCACAACGTGCGCGTTAGTTATGCCTGCAGGCTTTGCTAGTACATTGATGCTTGGAAAGTCAATGATTTTGCATGGGATGTCCAGCGGGCGGCATGCATGTCGATTACATGCAAGTTTGGAGATTAACGGATGGCGGGAACGCCAGGGTGTTTATTCGGGTTTGGGCGGTGGGCATGCCGATGGTGGTGGCATGTGGCAGCATGGCTGGTACGGGGAATCCGAGGCATGCAGGGCTCGTAGTGGCGTCATGTTGGAGTCATAGTGGAGGCATGAGCTGCCATGGGGATTGTCATGCAATGTGTGTTGTGCTGCGATCTGCTGGCACAGGGCCAGCAGTCAGGTCTTCCCACGCGAAATGCATGGCCTTCGGGGAGGCCGTGTGCAAGGGGCCATGCTTTCAAAGGGTCATGCTTGCTGTACGACAGCACATCCTTTTGATCGTTTAATCCCGCAGCACGTTGGCACACGACCGTTGTCCAGTACTTTGTATCGACTGGCCTTCTCACATCTGGGTCCAGACTCATGGCATGGCATGCGCTGAGTGGCACCACCATTCATCCTTTATTATTAGCTGTTTATATGCTATGCTTAAAGGACCTACTATGCCCAGCGCAGGCTATGCCCAGGTATGGGCGTGGTTGCGTGCATCTTTTCTTCCATAGGTTTCGCAAGGTGGCCAACTCTGATGTATGCGTCAGGACACGGCTGTCGTGTACGCTTTGAGGTACACCTTGATGTGCACCTGAGCACGCGATGGTGGCTGAGCAAGAGATGGAGCTGCAGGAACTCCACAACTGCGGCAGCACTGCCGCAGCTGCCAAAGCTGGGGGTTTTCGCGGCGGGGTTTGCGGTTACAATGGATAGGCACTGCAGCCTATCCATTGTAGACTGGCATTCAATGCTGGGCTAGGGCAGGAGCAGCGTGCGCATCTCCTTTGGGAACCACTGCCAACCTGTTGTTGTGGTTGGTCAGGGATCCAGATGATGTGTTCGATAACACGCCGCTGTACCCCCTCAGCACAGGCACAACCAGGTGGGGTGCAGGGCATGCAAGGTGTTCATGAGCCGTGCTGCAGTGGGGTGCACGCTGGCTTGTAGCTGTTATGGGCCTGAGCTTCTTGTGCAGGTAGCAACATCTCCTGCTGTAATGGTTCGACCGGGACGACACAGCAAGTGCAGTAAAGCACACATGCAGCTTGTTGCATTGTGGAGCTTCTGTGCATGCATCACAAACTCAAGCATTACAGGAATCGATGCTCTGTGGCTGCCCGTCATCAGCAGGTCACATCTGACAGACACCAACAGATGTTGAGGGTTTACATAGAGGGCAGGTCCAGCAATTAAATGATCTTTTCACCTTTACAGATGCAAAACTGATTTTGACGGCAGTGGCCGAATTTGACGGCATTGTAAAGCATGGGGAAGCGCAAGAAGGAGGGGGCTGTGGAAGCAGATCCAGAGCCAGCAAATGTTTTGAGGGAGAACAATCCAGCTGTTAAACCTGATCCTGACGCAAAAAACGCGCCGGCGGAAGCAGCAAATGACAACCCTACACTTACAGGTGCTGCTGATGAAGGCCTCACTGATATTGAGCTGGAGCGTGCGCGGCTCATCGCACGAAATCGGGCACGCATGCTTGCGCTTGGTATCCCCCTCGCTATGGATCAGCTCAGCAGATTGACTGTAAGGTAGGTTCTCTAAGCTGATTCTATCTGGGCCAGGCGACGATGCTCTGTTAACAACACGTCGTTGTCCATGCGCAGCACGCATGGCGTGACGTCCATGAGGCAACGCAGACCCCATGCGCACACATCATCCTTGACTCGTGCTTGTCGTCGCCACATGCACCTGCTGCTGCCACACGCACTGCTCCCGCAGCGCTGTGCCGAAACACACCCATGCACACCGTGCTGCGGCAGCCACAGCTGCCCTGCCGTCCCGGCACAGCAAGCGTTTGAAGGGCGAGCGGGCAGGGGGGAGCAGGCAGCAGGAGGGTGGGGAGGAAAAAGGCGCTGGGAGGGAGGGGGAAGAGGAGGAGGGAGACACAGACCCTGAGCTGGCTCAGTTTGTGGTGGATGGCCGGTGCCCAAGGTGCGGCAAGTACAGTAACAGTACACCATACACCCGAATTACCTGCCGAATCACCCCGAATTACCGTACATGGAATACATCATATGCTTCAAGTAAACCTGCACACATGCACGGCTGTGCAGCCTCATGCAGCAGCTGCATGTTGTGCTGTGGCATCGTGGTTTGAGAGCGGCCATGCACGTATGGGAGCGCTGGGTACGATCAGCAACTGCATGCCCATGCCTCTGTGGGATGGCCCTAACCCTCCTCTAGCACCATATGAGCACTATATGATGATGAACACTATATGAGATAAGCACTATATGATGATGAGCACTATATGAGATAAGCACTATATGGCATAACAAGCATGAGACTGATGGACCGGGCGTATGGGCGTGCATATGGTGGCTCCCATGCTGCACGCCCCTGGCTCCTCATGCTGCCCCTGCCGCTGGTGCCGGTGTAGCATGCAGACTCAGTTGGGTGCAGAGCGCAGCCTCCACCTCCACCCCGTAGCTTCCACCCAGCTCAGCCTGCCACCCACAGCCCCCCACTCGCCCACATGCACCTGTGCTTCTCAGGTGTGGCAAGGCGATGTCACGCGGCCACGCACGCCACCTGGAGGGGTGCAGCGGGCCGCCTGCCACGGTGCCCCTGGTGCTCAGCGATGCGGAGCTGCGTGCACAGGTGGGGCTGTGGGCTATAAATATATATATAATATATGTATATATGGGTGGGCGTGTGGCTGTGGCTGTGGCTTAATACACGCCCGTATACAGGTATGATCATCTGCACACGCCGTGTTACTATTACTATACAGGTGTGATACTTACTTTCTTACACCTGCACTGTGCTCCTCACTTGTACTGCGTGCTCTTCGTTTCTCACTTGTACTGCCAGGCTAAGATGATGCGTGAGAAGGAGAATGAGAAGCTAGCTGCCCTGGAGCTGGAGGGGCTGGTGGACTTCACACCTGAGCATGCACTGTGAGTCAGTGCAGGTGCTAAGCATACGGCAGGGTATACGGACCTGTTTACTTGGGTACCCTAATGAATCGTTGGATGATGGTCGCGTTGCTGGTTGCTTTATCGATTAACCCCGCCTTAGGTACCTCCTGCCAGTGTCCAATGCTGCCATGCATGACATGCGTTCTTCACTCCTTGGCCACTGAACGGTTGTGCAGGTTCATCGTCATTGGCTCCACAGGCAACCACTACCAGGTCACTCTTGCTGACAAGGGCCACAAGTGCCAGTGAGTGCTTCATTGCCTGTCCTGGCAAGGGACAGCCGTGCTTGCATGCGCGCCGGTTCGCAGCTTCCCTCGGGGTTGCGTACGCGCATGTGTGTGCGCGCGCGTTCATCAGCAGTTAGCTTAGGCGCGCCTGTCGGCCTGCCTGTTTGCTTTCTCTTCCACAGATCTTCAGACGCTCAACCACACACTAATGTCACACTAAAGTATGCAAGTGGATTTGCCTGGCACGTCGTCGTCGTCAGCCGCCGCTGCATGGGTATCTTTTTGAGACGGTAGCGGTGTCCGTTGAGCATCCCAACAATCAACAAGACCGCGTCCACTAATCGCTCATTCTGTTAATTACGCACCCGTTCCTCTTGGACGCACACATGTACCATCAACATGCTGGGCCACGCACAGGTGTGTGGACCACCGCATCCGGAAGCGTGACTGCAAGCACATCCGCCTCATCCTCTCAGCACTCGGCTGTGACAAGGCGCCGATCAGCTGGCGGGAGGTACGGGGAAGCTGGCAGGGCTGTGATGGTTTCGGGCCTTGTGCGTGCCGAGCCCGGCAAGATGATTACAGCTTTGCGCAAGGTTGGCTTACAGTGCTGTCCGGACAGGGGATGTGGATTGGTGTGTGTTGCCTGCGGCACACATGGCTGCACAGATGCGTGCTGCAACCAATCGCTCCAACACATGCATGCAGGGGGTAGACCGCAAGTTCCTGGTGGGCACGTCCGGCGTTGTGCAGCCGGCAGCAGCGGCAGGCACTGATGCAGCGGCAGCATCAGGGCCAAGCAACGCTACTGGGGTGCGTAGCAAGGCGCAGGGCGGGAAGGCGCGCAAAGGCACAGCGGCAAGCAGGTCAGCAAAGCAGGGAGGCATGCGAAGCACAGGGGATGGAGAGGCAGGGCCGCCAGACAGCGGCAAAGCAGATGAGCAGGGTGGGGCAGGGGGGAAGAAGGGCAGGGGTCGGGAAGGGAGGGAGGCAAAGAAGCCTGCAGAGAGCAAGGCACGGACTGAAGCGCTCATGTTCATGTGATGGCAAAGGGCAAATAGAGCGGGGGGTCAAGACGGGACGGGGTGGGGCCTGTTCATCAGATTGTGTACACTGGTGGAGTTTGGCTCCGCAAGTGGCATCAAGTGGCATCAAGTATCCAAGCACCAAGTTGTGTGCTTATGATTATTATGATGAATCAACATGGCACTGACTTGGCCTGAAGGCTGCACCGATTCTTAGGTTGGGAGGCTGTTATGATGCTGGGCTGCAGCGTGTTGGGTTGCCATCTGTGCTTCGCAGCACTTGTGTTGGTTGCATCCAGAACACGAGTGCTGGTGTCTGTTGCATTGGTTGGCACTTGAGCATGGCATCCTGTTACAAGGGGTGCCTGATGATTGAAACCAAAGGCTCACACAATAATTGCAGCAAGCTCAGGAGTACACAAACCCATTGCAATTGGAGCGGATGGGCCCGAGAGTTGGCTATGCAAATGAGTCATACCATCAGTACTTACACTACTGCATCCTCAAGTGGAAATGCAAAAACCAGTTCAAATGGCGCCTGTCAGTGTAACAGTCGTCTGTTCATGCGTCATGTCCCAACAGTATAGCATCATCAAGTCGCCTGGTTTGGCACTACTGTGCTGGCGATGTTGCTTAGCCAGGCACCCCAGCCATATATCCCCCTATGTCATCCTCCTCCCACACCACCCCCTGCCCCTCCCCTTGGTTACTGAGAGCACGCCCCACCGCACTGCCCGCCACACCTTGCGCTCCCAGCACACACGCGGCTAAAAGCATCAGCCCCCCGCCCCACGCGCCCCACCCACACAGCCGCCCCTCAACTGGGGCCATCCCCCCCAGCTGGCTTGCATGGTGGTTGCTAGCTGCGGGATGGCTTGCATGGTTGTTGCTAGCTACATGGTGGCTCAGAGGCGCAGACACAGCCAGCGCTCCTGTCAGGTGTTCCGTCGCAGCTTTCAGTAGAGCTCTGGGCGCAAATGCGCCGGCCTGACGTGCTTCCCTCAGTGCCGCAGCCGTGCGCGCCGCACCAGATGCTAGGCCCCCAGCCGCGCGCCGTGCACCTGTGCATGCTGCCGCGAACAGTGCTGCCAGGGCCGCCAGCGGCTGCGGGGAGGCGTACGGTGTTGGTGCAGGTGTGCAAATGTCAGGCTGTATGTCAGGGGTGTTGGTAAAAGCGGCCACAGTTGGGTTTGTTGGCACGGGGGTGCTTGTGTGCCGACCGCCAGACATGCAGCAGGGCTGTTAGGAAGGCTGCAAAGTGGGTGCCCCATGACAAGTCCCACCAGCAAGCTCTGCGCCTGAACAGCAGCTCCAACAGCACCCGCTGCCTGAATGTCAGGGTACAACCACCGGGATTGCGATCACGCCTAGGCCACCAAAAGGCAGGTGGTGCTTGCATGACGATTATGGCATGCAAACAACGCCTATGGCATGCATAAGTACGTCCGCCACTTGGTGTATGATTACAATGTACATGACGACCCACCTGCAGCAGCAGTGCCACCCCCAGCACGACAGCGACCAGCCGCATGCACACACACACGAGGTCTGGCCGCGTGAAAACCACCTCGGCCGCCATCCCAATGTCTGGTGCACGCAGAAGGTACACCTGCAGTACAGGCGTACAGCGGGAGAGCGGTACAGCAGTATGCGCTACATCAGCTCCTGCCGCAACAGCACTGGGGCGCTGTAAACGGTCACAAGCCAGCGCAGCAGCGCATGTACTGCAGGTATTTTGGGACGAGTGCGGTGTGCAACAAGCTGTGTCTGAGCATGAGAGCGTGCAGATGGCATGCATAGCTAGGCTGAGAGACCTGCCACACGTTGGCTACAACATAGCAGAGCACAGCACAGCATGCGCAGCATGGTATGGCACAGGCAGAACAGCGCAGCACAGCAGAGCAGAGCACAGCACAGCACCTCGCAGCGCAGCACGCCAGCGGCCCCCCACCTCGCCGCTGATGCTGCACTGCACGCGCGCCACCACATCGCAGCTCGCACACAGCTCAAAGGCAGGGCCCTCACGAATGGCCACCAGCTCACCGCCCACACATGCCACACGTGACCCCCACACCCTGTAGCCGTACAGGTCAGTGCAGGCCACCCCAACTGGTCAGGTCATTATTGAATCACACGGGGGGCAGGTCGTGCAGGTGAGTACAGGTCACAGTGCAGCTGAGTACAGGTTACACCAGCTGAGCAGGTCATAGTTGGAAGCACACCCGCACACTTGGCGGGGGAGTGGACAGTAGGCTGCATGTGTAGTACGAGCAACATGCATGTTGTACTGCCCACTGCTGTCCCCAGGCCTGCTGGGCGCTGCGTATTGGGAAGGCCCGCTTTATGACGTAATGAGATGTTGTTCAACGGTAGCTGTGGCATGGCTTGCCATATGATGGCACCGGGTGGCGCCATGCAGCAGCTGCTGCTGCATGGCTGCACACGACGTGGGTATGTACGGGCATCCCCAGCGCAGGCCCCGCTGGTTTCAACTCTGGGTTCCAGGGTTCTGAGATATGGGTTTTACATAAGTCAATCACAGGACTCGATCATGCCAGCCTCAAGACTCACCTGCAGTCGTGGTTGTTGATGACAAACACATGGGTGACCGTGAGCGCTGCAGTCCGGGGGTGTGCGCGCGCGGCAAGGGGCCCAAGTCGCAGCGATGCCCTCAAGCCCCCTAGGGCTGGATCCCCCTTGTCCACCACTCCTACCCCTCGCACCCACTCCCTAGGCCTGCGCGCACAGCATGGGGCCTCGCATGTCGTGAGTCCGTTGTAACCTGGCGACTGGCAGGCACTGCAGCTCGACCAGGCTGTAACGTATAAGGATGATGATCGACTATGCTGTCAGCCACAGTCACAGCTCAAAGCGGGGAGCTGTTGAAGCGTGTGGATGGTGACGCTGAGCTGCTCCAATCAAGTGCCCCAACTTTGGCACACATGTGCATCACAGACCGGACCCATGGTGGGTGCGTTGTGCTCCGCATGCGCCTGTCTTGTGGGCTGGATAAGCGCACATATATATATTTATATATTATATATGTATATATATGCACGCACCCGCATGCAACCTGAGCCTCCAGTGTGCGCCAGTAACAATCGCGCCACACGTGCGCCTCCAGTGTAAGGGTCACGGGGCCGTGGCCGGCACCTGCTGCTGCCGTGCTACTGCCGGCCGCTACTGCCACACTACTGCCAGCCAGTCCAGGCATTTGTGGATGGTCTTCAGATTGCGTGCCTGGGCCTTCAACTCGGCTGCGACTGAGATCACCTTGTTGGTAGAGTGGCTCAGCCACGAGTGGCGTGTTTCTAGTGGTTGCCTGCATGTCAGCTGCAAGCGCTGGCTGCTGTGGCATGGTGGATCCAAGTGTTGCTGCAGCTGCAACGGCTGGTGCTGTCCTGCCTGGCAAAGGCTGAGTTGACACAGATATCTCAGGCAGGGGCAGAGGCAGCGGTCTGAGTGTGATGGAAGTCGGGGTGGTGCAGAGCGCGTGGTAGGTGCGCGGATGACGGGGTGGGACAGGGCGTGCGTATGACAGCTGCACCTGTGCCGCTGCTGCCGCCCGCAGCCGCTGCTGCTGTGCTGCAGCAGTTGCGGCTGCCTCGGGGTGCTGGTCCCCAACAGTTGAGAAGGCTGTGGGTGGAATGGGTGCAGAGCCAAGAGGTGTTGCCACAGCAGCCCGGCTCTCACCCGTGCTGCTGACAGCTTGCAGCTGCAGCTGAGCCCATGTGCTCACTGATGCGGACGAGGCAAGGAGAGCCACTTGTGTGCCCAGCAATGCACTGCTGTGTTGGGCACCTCCTGCTGCTGCTGCTGTGCTGCCCGCAGCAGACAGGGCTGGTGTGGTCGCCACACTGGTACGCATGGCGCCACGCGCCCCGCTGCTGATGGCTGCGGCTGATGGTGGCATGTGAACTGGGCGAGGATGCGTCACGCTTGTTGACGTGGCGCCGGCCGGCGGGGATGTCCCTGTTGCTCGCGCAACCGAGTACAGAAAGCACCGTGAACAAAAAACCCTGGTGTGCGCAGAAAAAACCCTGGGCATCCTGGCACCCGGCAAGCGCTGAAACTCTGGCGTAGTACGCATGTATGAGGTATTTTCCCACGTCAAGAGGCTCACCTGTTTGCTCCTTCAATTATTGTGTTCTATGCAGTGGCATCAGCAAATGGCGAGCACGCAGATATAATAATGCTATCGAATAAATAAAATTGACGCAGTATGGTCCTGCGATGGCTAACTTGTCACAACTGAGCTGGATGGGCCACGGTGCTGGCAAGCCCAAGGACGGATCTAGAGTCACGCTCAGACCTGATCTTTTGCAGCTGCGCGCCTGCTTTGCTTGGTGGTTTAACAAATGTGTGTCCACATGCATGTGATTTTTTTTCGCGGACTGCGGCTAATATGCTGTCCCAGGCACCTGCTATGCCATGCCTCACAGTGCCCGTACACCCTTTTCCCCTGAAGCAGACACAGTTTGGATTCCCTGATGGGATGAATGCGAAGGGTCCAGCAGCAGCAGTACACATCCCAACCCCCCGTCCCGGAAGAGCGAGAGAGGTGCCTGTTGCCCCATTTGCTCACAAACATGTACGTAGCACACGCGTGCAGGCCATAGACAACCAAGCAGCAGCAGCCACCACAGCAACAACGATGAATCCCGGGGAAGCCAACACGCAACAGTCAACACCACATCCTGCATCGCCGCAACCTGCTTTGTACCCCACACCCCAACAACTGCAGCTGACCAACAGGCGAGCGGGCGGCACCCCAAAACAGAAGGCGCTTCACTTGCTGATGCCTGCACCAAGCCCTGCACCAAGCTCCGGCTTCACAGGAAGGCCACCCCTGCCCCGTGCCACCCCTGCCCCTGCCCCTGCCCCTGCCCTCACCCCTCCAGTAGCTGCCACCGGCTTGCAAGCTGCCTTGTTCGCTGCCTTTGCCTCCACAGCAGGGGCCCCAGTCACCACAGAGGTGGATGGGGTGGCTGACCGGGTGGGGCGGAGGGATGCCAATCCACGACGCCCCGTGGGGTGCAGCTGGCCCTCATACTGCTTCCACCGCTCCTCAAAGTCTGCCAGTACAGGCCAATACTGGGCCTGGATCTCACACACCTACAGGAAGGTGTACAGCAGTGGGATTGACCGGGTCAGGCGGCCGTTCGCAACGACAATCTCGGCCAAGGGCAAGTCATTGTCACCGCTGGTGCACACGACGTGGCAGGCACCCATGTGCCATGCCGTGCGCTGGTGCACACAATGCAAGGCATATGTGCCCGCAGGCTGCGCCTGCGTTTCGCACACACACGTACACACACAAGGGAGCACACGGCGTGTGAGCCAGCCAGTGCCCCACCTGGCGCAGCGTCTTGATCGCTTCCCCGGATGGCCACGCCCCCCCGTCAGCGCCTAGCACAATACACGATCCCTCCACCTTCGCGCCTGGGCTGCTGCTCGCCGCCGCCAGGGCCATGGCTTCCCTCTCTTTGGCACTCTTCTTCCAGGGCTTGTCTTTATCTCCCCCTGCTGCCGCCACACCCCTACTTGGCTTGCTGGCTGCCCCCTTGCTGCTACCCTCATCTTCTGCCTTGGGCCCGTCCCCCACGGCAGCTGCTGATGTAGCAGCTGCACCCAGCTCTGAGGCCAGCTGAGGGGTGGCGGGTGCAGAGGAGGGAGAGGCTGCAGCCGCTGTTGTGGCAGCGGCCTCGCCCCCTTCCTCGGCCTCTCCCAGCAGGGCCCGAACGCACGCGGCCACGCACGCGGCTGTGACCCTGCAGGATGCACGTGGTGGCAGCACAGCCCCGCAAGCCACATAAGGCAGTACAACCAGGTCAGGGCAGTACAGCCGGGTCGCAGTTGTACCGCTGAGTCGTGGCTGCACAGCCTGGTGCAATCGGGGCTCCTGCAGCACAACTGGCACGGTCAGCCATGCCAGTCGGGTCTGACAGTCATGCAAATTGCTGTCAGTCATGCGTGTGCCCTGTGAGACTCATACCGCGTGTTGTACCCGCCCTCAAGCGCCAGTACAATGCGACCATTTGCAAATTTCATGAGCCGCCGCGTCATGGCCGCATACCCCTGCGGGTCAAACCACCACATCATGAAGGTGTGCCGGGCGGTCAAATTCAGCTCAGACCTCATGGTACACGCACCTGCACGATACAGAAAACTTTGGTACCGCAAAAGCCCCACCCAGGAGCTTAACAGATCAAAGTACACGTAAGTAACAGCTCAAACACACACCTCAGGGGACACGTTGCAGCCACCCAGTGGGTCCCCGCGTGCTGCATCATAACCAGCGGCCACAATGACGAGCTGCGGGTCAAATGACCGCAGCACCGGCTCCACCACCAGCTCAAACGCGGCCTGTGGGGCATGGGAGCGGGGCAGCGGTTCTTATTCCCAACTGCCTCTAGTTACCCGCTCTAGCTACAACAGGATGCTGTATTGGCTACTATAGGATGCTGTAGTTGCTACTATAGGTTTGGAGATCGAGAGATGTCTCGTTGCAGCTCTGAGGCCTGGGAGGCGTAAAGCTCCTGGACACCAAGAGCCTGCTGCCCGCAGAACCTGAGACCTTTTTCAATCCGGGTTTCAAGACGAGCTCTGCAGCCCTGGAGTCTCCTGATCTAGCTTCAGAGAGGAGGGAACTGACTTGGCTCACCGCATAGTCTGCGTCGCCCATGCCCTTCTTGACCCAAGGGATGTTGATATTAAAGCCCTCACCCTCGCCGGCGCCAACCTGCAGGGCCAGATCGATCAGGTCTGTTCAGATCAGTTCACATCAGATTCCAACAGATCACATCAGGCCAGATAAGATCAGATCCACCAGGCCAGATGAAGCACCGTCTTGCCGGTGGGCCGAGGTTGTGCATCAACACAAGTGCATACATGATGTGTGACTGCGACCACCGCTGGGGCCCCCAAAGCTTGGTCCCATAGGGCTGGCTCACCTCCTCAGGGAAGCCCGCGTTGTAGGGGTAGAAGTTCTTGGGGTGCCTACAGGTGTGCATTGAAGGGTGGCCAACAAGGTGGCTGGTCCGTTCAGCTCCGCGCTTGGCCTCGCCACTGGACCATGCCACAACGGCGGCACAAAGCATACGATGAGGCAGGCACACCCTGACATGCTCCAACACCCGATCGCGCATGGCTAGTTGACAGCAGTACAGTACCCCGGCTGCCGTGTACTGTGGCTGCCGGCAGTACTCTTACTCTTGCTCAGGAGTGATGCAGCAGCACGCAGCAGCATCACTCCTGGCTCTGTGAGTACATGCCTTTTAACATATTGCTCCTGTACTCCCCTTGGAAGCGATCACACAACATTGAATGCACACACCTGTGCAGGGAGATGTAGAGCACACGAGGGTCATACCACAGCACGTTCTGGATACCATTGCCATGATGAACGTCCCAATCCAGCACCAGCACACGCTGCACGCCTGCAGCCGCAGCAAAACACCAGGTTATGGGTGTTTATTGTTGCATTTCTTGTGTGTTTTGGTGCAGGGTCCAGGGCATTTGCAGGAGCACCAGAGGCATCAGCAGCAAGTGGAGGGGTCGTCAGCGCCATGAGTAGCATGAGTAGCAAATAGTTACGATTTGTCCTGCTGACCCGGGCTTTGCATAGCCCGCGCGCCTATAAAAGGACTACGGTCCTTATTGTAACACAGAACACGAAAGTTTCTCAACATGATGCAGGCCAGATCTTTCCCAAGCGCAGAGAGTGCACCCTCCTGATTGTGAGGGTGCGTTTATGCTGCCGCTGCTGCCATGCGTGTGACGTACTGTGCATGGGTGGAGTTTGACATGTGCACTTCAAAATTTGCCTCAGGTGCAGATGAGCACATGCGTGTGCGGCACATTCTGATTGGCATCAGCTGTTCAGGTGCGTCACGGTATGGGGCATAAGGTCCCAAAGGCCTATTTAGCAGCCCCCTTGCTTGATGGCAGCTTCGCAGCAGCCTTTGATCCAAATTAGGCACACACCTGCGTCCAGGAGCCCCACGCGTGCCGCCACCGCGCAGTTGTTGAAGAAGCAGAAGCCCTGTGCGCGCTCACACTCCGCATGGTGGCCTACAAGTCAAATAGGTGACAGGGCGCGTGTGAGTGGTGTGCAAGAAACCGGCTCCCTCCACCGCAGCTGCATGGGATTGTGCGCAATGCACCCCACACGTGGGTGCACAGGCAGCGGCACACACAGGTGACAAAGAATGCTGCTCAGCGTGTCAAGAGGGGAGCGAGGGAGCAGAGAGAGGGTGGGGTGGGGTGGGGGGGTGGGCGGGGGGATGGGGGTGAATGAGGGAGAGAGGATGAAAGAGACAGCGGGGTGAAGGGGGCACCATGGGGCACTCAGGCAGCTGTGCTGAGTCAAGGCCCTGTGCATGACGCACCCGGGGGTCGCACAACCGCGAGCGCGCTCTGCACCGTGCCTGCCAGCACGCCTTGCACCGCGGCGACGCAGCAGCCAGCGGCCATGCGCGCAGCAACCGCTGTGTCCCCGCACACGTACAGGTCAGCACCCTACACAGCAGGAAGGTGCCGCAGGAGGCAGCAGTCCAGTGGGACAGCAGGGATTAGGACGCACCAGGCAGTGAGCGATTGAACATGCCAGCAGCCTGCGAGGGTGCCGCACGCAAATGGTGAGGGGCAGGCAGCTGCACAGCTGCATGCGCCATCCAACAGAGCAGCGGTTATGACACATGTGATGCTACCAAACACCGCCATACAGGCCGGCTTCCAACCACGAACATGCCTAACCACCCGCAACCACCACCCACGTAGTTGATGTACGGCTTGTCCTTCTTGTCCTCCCCACGCGAGTCGTACAGCGTGTCAACCTGCTTGCAGTACACATGGGCAGGACACATCATGGGCAGAGCATGCACGGGCAGTACACATCATCGATACACAAATTAGGAAGGGTGCAGGGCTGGCTAAGGACATTTACAAGCGCGTGTGCACACGGCCTGCCTCATCTTGCCTGCCGCAAACAAGCTGCTGCCTTTGCAGGCACATCGGCAGGCTGCCTAGGAACCTCCGTGCCGAGCTACAACACCCCATCGCTTGGTCTGCATGAGCTCAATCTGAACCCCTTACAAGACCTGCAACACTTCAGCCGTTCAGGAGAAAAAAAGGAGCAACCCACCTTTGTGATGTGCTCTGCGTCATGTGCCAGAAGCAGGTGCTCGTCGGTTGCGGGCCGGCCGGGCAGCGCCCAGCAGCGTCCCATGAGCCCGTCCGCCTCCAGCTGCGCGGCGACGGCGGTGATGCGCGCGGGATGCTCCGCGTGCGCTGCGCTTGTGTACATGGATGGTGGCATCGACAGCATTGTTGGCATATGATGCAAATTTTCATGCAGCATGTATGCTTGGTATGTATATGACACATGATGTCGGCGGCTGGCACTGCACGCATATTCGGCATATATCATAGTAAGCTGCCATGTAGTGGCAATGGCAGTGGCAGAGTCAGGAACATCACGTGCGCATGTTGGTGACAGGCCCCAGAAGCCTACAGTGGCCCCCATGCAGCAAAGCTGGGTGTGAGCATATGACGTCTTTTATGTTTCACGCATTTTCATTCATTGCATTAACGGCTCAAATGGACGAGCAAGTTGCGTCTTCATCTTGTTGGGCCGGCCGCACGCACACAGCACCGTGCGCGCACGCCACTGAACCAGGAGACAATCAGACGCACAATATCTGTTCACAAAAGAAGGAGTGGCAGGACCACTCACCGGGGCCCTTGTGCAGCTCCATGCACCCATCATATAGTAACCCCACTGCATTGTCCAGCTGGCTCGGTGCAGTCGGCGCCGTGGGTTGCGCCACCCACGCACGTGGTGCTTGGTGGTGGTGGTGGTGCTCCCCCTCGTCTGAAGATGATCCTCCGGAGGAAGAGGAGGAGGTGGAGGAGGGGGCCTGGGGGGAGCAGGATGCATTCGATGATGGGGTGGTTGCACGGGAGCCAGCTCGTGGCACGGCGGCCCTAGTGGGGCGTGCAGCACACGCACCCACGGCCGCGGTGGCAGCAGCAGCAGGCCCAGAGCCAGTGGGAGTAGGGCTGTGCTTGGGGGGCGCAGCTGCCGCTGCACCTGTTGTATTGGGCCGGGCGCTAGCACCCCCGGTGGTAGGTGAGGTGGTGGGCCTGGATGAAGGGGAGGGTCTGGGGGAGGGGGAGGGCTTGGACGTGGGGGATGTGCGTGTGGCTGCTGAGCTGGGACCTGCGGCAAGCTTGGCAGCTGCGGCGCCGGTGCTCGTGGCACCCGGTGCGCCCCGTGCCCCGACAGCTGTTGCTGTGCTGCTTGTGCTCATGGACTGCGCTCGCTGCTGGGCATGCTGTGCTGACGGAGGCGCAGCTGCTGCTGCTGCTGCAGGTGCCGCACGGGCTGGGGCTAGAGCTGGGGCCCGCGGCCGACTCGTCACCTCCTCTTCATCATCATCTCCACCCAACCGCTCCTCACATTTCAGCATGGCTGAGGTGACTGAGGTGGTGGCCATTGCGGAGCCCTGCACATGGAGCGAGGTTACATGGGCAGTAGTGATGCAGACAGTCTGATCAGCGCAGGAGAGTGCTGCGGTGCTGTGGTGTTACAGACTGCTGCTGTGGCGCGGCTGTCGCAGTTGCCGACCATGAGCTGTCGCATGTAGTATGCGAGCATGCAAGCCAGCATGGGAGAGTCACCTGCTGCTGGCTCTCGTTCTCCAAGTCATCCTCGCGCGCCACAAGGCTCATGCTCATGCTGTTGGCCTGCTGGCTAGCCACCTGACGCGCCATTTTCACGATGTAAAGCCGAAGAGGCTGACACGCTGGTCAGGGCCCGGTGGTATCCAGAAAGCGCCAGGTTATTAGCAGCGTCGCATGCTCATTTGGGTGATTTGGCCGCACATAGAGAACTTGAGGGCACACCAGCCACGGATCAAGGAGCTAGGCACCAAGATGCCACCACAGGTTATGCTGGTAATGTGATTCAACGTAATGTAGCGATCTGGCCCGGTCATAGTCAACCATTACACCAGGTCAACCACTTGAATCATCGGGCAATCAGGCCTGATCAAGGCTCACGCTTGGCCTGTGTAGTTAAGGCCTGCAGAGCAGACCACATATCAACCCTTCCCGTCTGCTGTGAAACGCTCAAGCACAAATGTTGCTGTCTGCTCGCGCGGTGCCCAGTATTGTGGGAGCGAGAAGGCACAGGCCGCCAGCAGTGATTGGACTGGGCATTCAGCTTCCATCAGTGGCTTCCATCAGTGCTGGCCAGCTGGGAAGATCCGTGCTGCCATGCAGCCCAGCACCCGCGCCATTGATGAACGTCAGCACATTCAAGCTCGCCACGCGTGCATCCTCAGACGTAAGTGGGGTTCCCCGAATCTCCCCCATATTTCCTTAAAGGCGCCCTCCTTTGCATTTTGAACGTGCTGGTTCGTCCGCATACATGTGCTATGCTGGGTATGGGCGTGAAGGCAGCGTCCATTGACTCGGAAAATGCAGAGTCGAATGAACCCGCTCATAAGGGCAAGCAGCGAACAGTGTGGAAACATGTTTCTGTATGTATGCAGACGTCATCTGCTGCAACTGAGGGCTCTGGGTCCCGTGGCGGGCTCAAGGTAAGCACACATGCCAACTGCCTTGTGGCGTGGCATGGGTTGGCATTGGGTGGGTCATGCGCCATCCCATCACATGCAAGTGCAGGCGCACGCATTGCACATGCAGCAAGTGTGTAGAACTGGCTGCGTGCTTCGAGCTTTCAGTCTCTTGTCAGTCCGGGGCATGGGCATGTGTGTTTGAAGCCCGCAGCACCCGTCAGCATGAAGATTGAAGCTGCGCAATGCACATTGCATGCACGCTGTGCAGGCGCTTGTGGGCCTGCTGGTGGCTGCTCTCCTGGTGGCTGGATACTTTGTGCTGCAGGCGCCTGCATCCCTGGTGTGCACGCCGGTGCGTGGGTCCTGGCCAGTTGACACCGAGTTGTTGGCATGCACGAGCAGCGACGGGGCGGAATGCCATGAAGCCATCTCAACACGTGCTGGACCCAAGCAGCACACTTGCATACCCCATGAACCTGACCGAGCGGCTGCACTACAGCACAGCATGGGGAGGCTTGTGCTGTTTGCATGCCGACGGGTTGTCTGGTCACAGCAAACCTGGCCACCCTCACATGCCTCAGAGCACTTGGCGCTCCCTCTCCCCCTCTGCTGACAAACCATCCAGCATCCTTCTGCTTGTCCACCCACCTTGCGTTGCAGGGCAGCGTTGCTCTGGCCATCGCCGACACATGCAAGCTGCCCGCAGCAGTCTACACGGTCACGAAGCAGCAGGTGTGTGTGCTGACACTGATCTCCTCGAGCCTACCAGCTGACGTCAATACTGTGGGAAGGGGGTTGCGCGGTGGAGCAGGGGTCCCCATGTATGCAATCGCGGCTGGGGTACCTGGCCATGCACCCCATGTGGGCCAATTTGTACTTTGCGGGGGTGCGGTGCTACAGCTGCAGTGGCAGGAACCTTCTGGACATAAACAACTTTATGCAGCATGTAGCACTGAGCATGGTTGTTCGGATTGGAGCAGTGAGTATGATTGCGCGAATGACAGTATGCTCACGCCCAGTTGCCTGGTGTGCCCCTGTACACAGGCGTGGGCTGCAGCTGCTGGCTTTGTCATGCTGCTGGTCACAGCCCTCGGCCCCCTGCTCTCCAACGGCGTGACTGCACCTCCTGCGCCGGCCCGCCCTCCCACACCCACCCGGGCCTCCACTCCCGCTCCCCCGACTGCTGAAGACACAGCAAAGGTCATCAAGGCGGCGGTGTCCACACTCCCCACAGCACCTGCCGCCCCCAAGCCTGCTGCACCAATGCCAGCAAAGGCCCCGAGCCCTGCACCAGCCCCTCCAAAGGCCCAAGCACCTAAGCCTGCGCCCCCTCCCCCAGTCCCCAAGGTCGAGCCTCCCAAGCCTGCGGCAGCCCCCGTGCCCGCACCGCCCAAGCCTGCTGCTACACCGGTGGCGGCTGCCGCAGTGAAGGCCCCACCTCCGCCACCTGCCAAGGCATCTGAGGCCCCCAAGCCTGCCCCGGCCAAGGTGCCTGAGCCGGTGAAGGCAGCAACTCCTGCACCAGCTGCACCTGCACCTGCACCTGTCAAGGCAGCGGCTGCAGCGCCCGCCCCCTCCTCGGGTGGCAAGGACAAGGACGGGCTGCCTTACAAGGTGCGTTGTGGCTGTTTAAGACGTAGACTTTCAGCGCATTGCCAGGGCGCTAAGGCGCGTGGGAAGCACATGGCCGTGGCCAAGTGACGGCAGCTGCTGGCTGTACCGCATGGCCCCCACGCGCCTCAAGCCAGGGCGATCCAGCAACGATTGTGATGGGCCGCATGGCACACCCACCCGTGGCGCTGTACTGCTTGCTGTACCGCTGTACTGCCTGCTGTACAGGTTCTGCCTGACGGCTCCATCCTGTACAACTTCGATGGCTCTACACCCCTGCCCTCCGTGTCCGTTCCCAAGCTGCAGCTGATGGGAGAGGATGCCGATTGGAAGAACAGCTCAGCCTCCAGCAACGGCAACAACGGCAACAACGGCAACGGTGCCGCTGCCGGCGGTTTTGGGTGGCTTCCCCCCTGGGCCACCAACCGCACTGGTGGCCGTAATGAGGGCCGCAGCGCACCTGGCAGCACCACCGAAGCCGCCGCCGCTGCCGCCAACTCTGCCACCGCAACCGCTACAATCGGCTCCCGGTCAGGCGGCCGGAACGAAGGCCGGGGGGCGCCCGGCGGTAGCTCCCCTGCCCCTGAGGCCCCCGCCCCCATCCCCAACCCCCTGGAGACTGCACGCTCCGGGGGCCGGAACGAGGGCCGGGGCGCGCCTGGCAGCAGCTCCCCTGCCCCCGCCCCTGCCTCCACCGCCACTTCCGTGGACCCCTTTTCACGCCCCGGTGGCGCATCCCGCTCCGCACCTGGCTCCGCCCCTGCAGCGTCCTCCGCAGCGGCTTCGGAGTCCAGCACGACGGCTGGCGGCCGCCCAGGCGGACGTGCTGGCGACCGCACCGCCACAACAGCGGCAGCTGCAAACGAGCCCGCGGCTGGCGCTTCCACCGGCAACGGCCGCATGCTGTCAGCTTCTTTCAAGGGCTCAGTGGATGATGCACAGAGCAAGGCATGGGCCAACCCCAGCAAGGTGGACTTCAAGGCGCCCGTGGTCTTTGCTGCAGCCGTGGCATGGGCCACTTCGGAATTCTTCTCCAGCACCCCCTCCTCTTCCTCAAAGTGAAAGGCTCCATGTCTCAAGGACAGGGCTCCTCCTCCAACATCCAAGTACAGTCCACCGAGTAGCGGGCGTTGTGTCGAACTAAAGGTTGCTCTGGTTCTAGGGTCTCAGGAGGGTGCTCTTATGTCTGCTTCCAACCACATTGAGGCTCCCAGTGGGGTGAAGATGTGTGCTTTTAAAGCTGGAGGAAGCACCGGCGTGCTGGCGTGATGGGTGGTGACAAGTTGAGTGGAGCTGTCGGCAAACTTCTGCATCCCTCCAGGGGACAGATAGATGGCGTGTGCGGGCCTACTCCTACTCGGCGGTGTGCTATGCGGGACGCCTTGCGCTAGTAGGGGGCTGAAGGTGATGAGCAGTGTGTTGTGGTGTTTCATCGCAGGAGCGGCTTGTTTGGAAGGGCATTGAGTGATGTTGCCGATAGTGGTGGTGGCAATGGGTGTGCTCGCCGTCCTGAGGGGAGTCCATCTCAGGGCAGTGTCTTCTTTCTGTGCATCCCTTTTGTACGAGGTGGCTTTGAGGCGCAGCCAGCAGCAACAGCCGCGAATGTGGTGGCAGTTTGGAGAGAGGCTTCAATTGGGCAGTGAAAAACCAGGTGGAAAACACGTCAAATTCTTTTGCTGTACGTGCTTGCGCACATGGGTGAGTTCATGCGTGTGGGCTGCCGTCTGGTGCGCATGGGCTCTGGTCTGCCATGGGACGTCTTAGTTGGCTTGTGATGGGGCTGGCCACCAAGGGGTTGGCACCGGAACATAATATACAAGCATGGTGCGAGGAAGGCCGGCATGTGTCGTGCAAAAACGCATTTTGGGTCCTGATTTTGATGGAACAACGTCCGGGCTTTCTTTTTGCCAACCTTGAGGGCCAGGAGGAGGCTGGTGCAGGAGGGGCATTGGGGAGGTTTTGCACAGGCGAGGGGTAGAAGGGCTTGCTCTGCAGTGTGCCTTGCCCTGTTGCGGGCCTGGTAGGAAGCCTACTGCTCTGCTGCACTGTGGGGCACGCAGTCAATTCAAACCTGGTTGCCACCCTCTTCGTTGTTACAGGCAGTTAGAGCTGGTTGCAACTGCCGTGGCCGGCAGCCTGAGGATACTCTGTTTGGCATGCATGGCGCTGTGCTGGCTGTGCTGAATGTTGTGAGAGCTGACAGAGCTTCGGCCCGCACGCCACCCCTCAGCTTGCATCTGATCCAGGGTTGGAGAGGTCTCGGAACAAGGACCAAGGAAAACAAACTGATGTTACAAGGGCCAGCGGCGCAAACGGTCAGCAACGTACATCGCCTTGTGCACAATCCTGCTGCAGTTGCAAAGCCCTGGACACAGCTGTCCAGATGACGGAGGCAGTCAGGCCACCAGAAGAAGACAGTGGTGTATAGCCATGCCCGTTTGGAGCATGCCAAAGAGCATGTGGTGTGTGCGTCGCTGCGCGCAACCTTGCGCCTACCCTGCGCCACTGACTGACTGTGTGGAAGGCAAAGTGTGATGTAGGCGGCAGAAATCGCCGGCTTTTGTCCGTGTCATTTGTTCCAGATATGAAGCCGATGTAAATCTGTCGTGTGGCCCGCTGCTTTCGACTAACCCGGCAGCAGCATATCGGGGGGTTCGCATCCACCCCTCTGTCATGGCGCCAGTAGGAACACCATGGGAATCAGAGCTGCGGTTCTACAAATCACGCCCCAAAGCCCTCACCACAAAGCGCCAAATGATTGCGGAGCACAAGATGGCGATGAGCGACTTGATGAAGGCGGTGTGTATAGGACGGGGCTCAGTGGCTTTTTGGGTCGCTGTGGGCGCTTGCAATACCATCGCACTCGCATTTTAGCGACTGGCCAGCGTGTAAGCAAGTCTTAGAACAAGGACAGTTGTTTGAAGCGGGGCTTACCTTCCCGCTCCCCCTCCTTGGCAGCACACAAACGTATGATGCCAGCGCGATGGTCTATGCATGCAATGCGAGCGAGCACGCAGTTGCAAACGAGAGTATGCCCGTGTCGGTGCTTGCATGAGTGAGGCAGCTGCTGAGTGTGCCCCAACTGCCATGCGCGAGAGCGCGCCGCACATGCACCATTCATCATGCAGCCGGCCAGCATGCTGCACCAACTCCATGCTTGTGTGGTGCTCACCTTCATCTTGTTGGGCGGCGTTTGCAGATTGATGAGACCCACAACGACCTGCATGTGCTGCAAGGCTCTATCTCGCGCTGGTCCGACTCATATCACAAGCTACACAAGGAGGTGGGTGGAGCGCTCCTTCAGCTGTGACAGCTGCCAACCTATAAATTTTTTAGGTATGGTGATACAGGTTGTCAGCGCCATGGCTTGCTTCTCATGCCATTCATGATCCCACGTCGTGCCAGCACCTGCAGCATTCAGTGCAAGTCTACACGCGCATGTTGTGCAGCACTGCAAGATACCGTACAGGTGGTTCAGAAGTATAGGAGCGGTGGGGCCCTGTCAGTAGTTCTACCTTAACAGCTGAGCCTCCCATCATCTGGTTGTGTTTGCTTACATCCCTAGGGAAGACCCAACAGGCTGCATGACAGGATCGTACGTCTGTACCTGCACACATTGCTTGCGTGCGGCAGGCCGCCTGCGAGAGCTCAGTGGATGCTGAACGGCGAAGGCTGACATCCCTCCTGCTGGCCGTCAAGTACAAGAAGGCCAAAAAGGTACAAGTGGCCAGGGTAGCTGCTGCCGCTGTTCCTGAAATTTGGGACCGGGGTGCGTGGGTGGGAGGATTGTGCGGGCGCCTTCTGCTTGAGGCTGCTGTGTTAGGCTGACAGTTTGGGGTGGGTGGGTGGTCTCAGCAGTATGTTGTTCATAACATGGTGTACATACAGCTGTACGGCTGGTGTACGGCAGTACGGCTGGTGTACGGCAGTACGCCGCCCCTGAAACCAAGAGCGGCTGTGCATCCGAGCTGTGCATCTGCCCGGTCCCCACGCAGCGGGAGCGCGCGCTGCTGCGCACACGCGAGCGTCTGGAGGCAGAGCTGTCTGACATTGTCAAGACTCTGGCTGCACTGGAGGCCGCGGGCGCGCGCGCTGCCTCATCTGCCGCCCCCAGCCGCGGCGGCGGTGGCAGCGGAAAGGATGGCGGGCAGCAGGGCCCGGGGATGAGTGCTGCCGAGGTGGAGGCGCTGTGGATGGCACGCCGTGCGGGTGGTGGCTACACCCGGAAATATGACCCAGGTGCGTGTGAGCTTCATGGACTGGCTGAGGTCCCATGCCGCATCGGGGTTGGCTACAGCAGTTGCAGTCATGCCGGCCGTGGCCATTTGGGTTGAAGGGGGGTAATGTAGGTGCACGCGCATGGTCTGGCGGGGTGCAACCCACACGTGGTGGTCAGCTGCATGCTGCAATACTGGACGTCTGGAGTGACGGATGTTGTGGTGGGCAAGTGCTGGCCGGCAAGTAAGCTGCGTGTGCCTGCGAACCATCATCACCAATTAGCGCCAACAGCCAAACAATGCAGCCTCTCAGAGGCTGCTGCATACACCCCATACGTACACCCCACATGCAGTGCTGGAGCGTGCAGTTGCAGAGGCACTGGGGGAGGGGGCCCAGGGCAGCGACGACGATCTCAGTGACAGCCCCCCTGGGGGCATGGATGGACTGCGGCCCGGCCGGGGCCCGGCAGGCCTGCTGGGGCGGGTGCAGCCGCCATCGCCAAACGTGGTGGGGGCAGCGGGGGGCGTTCGGGACCACGGGCATGTGCATACCAATTCAGGGGGGCAGCACGTCCTTCAGCCACAGGATGGGGTGGCCAGTGCAGTTCGGCTCAGCCAGGACCTGACGGGCTTCTCTGTTGTGAACGGCGAAGGCAGCCCGGGTGCTGCAGGCGGTGCCAAGGCCGCTGCAGCTGCTGCAGCCGCTGTGGCTGCAGTGCAAACGGAGGAGGGACCCCACAGCAACGGGAGGCGTGCCGGAGCTGGCGGTGGTGGGGGCGTGGACCGCAACCTGAGCTTCCAGGCTTGGAGAAGCCTGGGGTTGCTGCCTGCATCCTCATCTGGTGATAGTCAGCCAACGGTCCAGCTGCGGCCGCAGTCACACGGTCACACAAAGCAGCAGCCGGGCCCCTCTTCTGCCCCAACTCCGACGAAGAACAGTGGGCGACACGTGGCAGGGCTGCAAGGTCCATCACCCCGGGAGCACACAGCAGCTGCAGCTGCTGCCCGGCCCCTGTCTGCTAGGGACCCTGCCCCAGGCCAAATCAACTCTCCCCCCTCCCCTTGGGCTGCCAGTCTGATGGCACCCTACGCTACTGACTATACCCCCTCCCCCGCTGCCGCTTTGCCAGCAAGGGGTGGCCGGCGTGTGTCCAGCGCACACACCTCACAGGGGTCGGGGGCGCAGTGGACAGCCCAGGGACGGCTGGGCAGCCCAGGGCCAGTGGATGAATTCACGGCCCTGGCAGAGAAGGCGCGCGCTGCGGCTGCACGGTTTTTCGAACGCTCCGGGGGTGGTGCGTCACCCACTCGCTACCTACCTGCATCTCGTGAGGCGGCCGCTGCTGCTGGGCTGGGCACCATGGCTGGAGCCCCAGGGGCAGGTACTGGTGTGGAAGCAGCGGATGTAGCGGCTGCTGCGGCTACTGCGTCAGGCTCGCCAGCCACTGCGTCACCACGGCCCACCGCGGCCTCGCCGTCGGTACAGCAGTACACATATGGGGCGGCACCCAGCACAGGGAGGCAGTACGGGGCAGTGTCCGCGGCGTACGGCCCACCACCTTCCCCCTCCCCCCGCTCCCCAGGCAAGCCATCCAAGCTTGCGCATGATGACAGCGGGCGGCGGGCGGCTGCTGCAGCAGCAGCGGCAGCTGCTCCGTCTGGGCGCAAGGTGGGAACAATGCCAGGCAGCAGTTGGGGAGGCAAGGGCAGGTGGCTACTGTGCCCTGTGCATGTTGGTTGATGCTCGGGCAGTCCCTGCTAACCGCAACATCATTAATTGTGTCTGCTTGAGCTACCTAGGCAGTGCGTCCAAGTTTGGGAGTCAGATGAATCAATGAGCATGGTGTGATCCTGTACTGCCACCGCACTGCCTGTACAGGCCGACCGCTGGGAGGCGCTGGAGGCCCAAATCCTAAATGAGCTATCTAAGTTGCGTGGTGCAAACCGTGATGCGGTACGTGTACTGCGTGACGCGGCGCATAGCATGGACGGCGCGATCGTTGCCGCGGCGGGCCGTAGCCCAAACAGGCAACGCGGCCACCGTGACAGCAGCCCCAGCCCGCGTCGAACGCCGCGGTCTGGCAAAGCCGCTAGTAACGGCACCGTGGGTGTAGGGGAGCTGGCAACGCTGCGGGCCGAAGTGGCAGCACTGCGCAAGGCGCTCACTACGGAGCGAATGGACAGACTCCATGCACAGGAGCATGCAGGACGGGAGCGTGCAGCCCTGCTGGCGCGTATTGCTGATGAGGTGAATGAGCTAGTGCGGCTGGAGGAGCTGTGACAGACCGGCTGTGACACCAGATTTTGCTGTAACGGGCCGTGACTGGCTGTGACTGGCCATGCTGGTCGGCAGCAGGTCGTGCCTTGTGGCTGTGACAGCATCATGGGCGTGCGTTTGTACGCAAACAGTGTGTCAACAACGGGAACTGCTGCGTGTTCTGTAGGTACATAGCGTGTTGCAGTATGATACTGGGGCACGCACGGCCACTGCACTCATGCCGAACATTTTGCAAGTATGCACTTCCAGTGCCTGAGCTGGTTCTTGTGTGTGATAGGTGTGAGGGACCACATGCCCCGCCACCAGGTGTGCATGGGATGGCATCAGGCAGTTGTCCATGTGGGTATATGGAAATGGAAGATGAGGCCTGAAGATGAGGGCTGCGTGTGCGAGGTTGCATCTTCAGCACAAACTAACAGTTTGTATTGGTCCGGGGCCGGTCAGATCAGAAGTCCTATACCTGAACTCAGGCAATGGGAGGAGGAGGAAGGCCTGGGACGAGAATGAGGAGGAAGCGTACAGGAGCACAGGGTTGAGGTGGATTGAGTCTAAAGGCGGCTTTGACTATGCAGTGGAAGCCAGCAGCCTGGCAGCTCTGCAGCACACCATGCTGATGGTTCGCTCACAGTCTGGCTTTTGTGAGTGATCACTGCATTTGATGCAGTTTCCAACGCGCTCCATCGGACAGTCCCTCCATGTTACATTGTCGACCGCCATGCACAGTGCAACAAATGACCTCTGTGCCGTGCCCCGGTGATATTTAAGATGGCTATGTGCTGAAGCACAAGCTTGTGCTGCCCATGCCAGACGGAGTTCCCTTCCATGCAACCACCAGCTCACAGCCGTCCGCAGTCGTATGTGGTGTGATCCAAGAAGTGGGAGGGTGAGAACAGAGTGCTAACAAAGATGTCCCGGGCCAGGCACACCTGAGCACAGGAGGGGAGCAGGTTCCAGGTTTCACATAGAAAGAGCTTTCAGGGAAGTAGGCAGGACCAGAAGCTATTTGCAGGTGACAGGTGACAGCTGCGCTGGCATTGAAGCACTCGCCCTTCATCAACTGCTCACCAAGCAACGCAAGCAATCGAGAACGTCCGCTGCCAAAGCAACGTGTACAGTCGCGGTTGCATGCAAGTGCTGTGAGGCAGAGGATGGGCTTGTATCGGAAGAGTGCATCACAGCTACTGCTGCAGTACAGTGTATTTTCAAAAGGTAACTCACTGGTGCATACGGCAGCTGTAGTGCCGCACCCATCAGGTACGACCGTACAGTCAGTGGCAGGCAACGAGCACGCCGACCCGCCTCGTACCACCTCAGTGCTGCCTCCAGAGCTGCTGCTTGCGCACTACTGCCGATACTGCCACCGCTACTGCCGTGTACTGCCTGTGCTACTGCCTGCCCCAGCTCCACGGCATCCTCCAGTGCCACACAGCCGCCCTGGCCCAGGTTTGGTGTCATTGGGTGCGCAGCATCCCTGTGTTCCCGCATGGTGCGTGGTGCATGGTTCATGGTTGCATGGTGCATGTGCGCGCATTTGTTGCATGTGTTTTGATGATGTGTCCTGCCCACACACATTGCACAAAACAAGACTGCATATGGCATGTGGCATCTGCCTGGTACTCTTGAGCCTTCTCTGCATCATCCCGACCAGCATGCACAATTACTCACCCAGCCAATGTAACAAGGCCGTTGCCAAGTTTACCCACAGTCCACCTGCGCACATATGCAGCAAACAAAGGCACATCCTTCAGTCATATCTACCTCGACTACGGTACACAAGTCTACATCGTGTATACTGTGCAGCTGCACCATGGGCATGAAAGAAAGGCCGTGTTCCCAGACCACATCAGACTGCGCCGTGCTCTCCCGACTGTGTATCCCAGCACCCATTACATCAGGCGGCGCCAGGCCTCAACCCACCCACCTGTCCACAATCCGGCTGCGGGAGATGGCCTCCACAGGGGTGGCCTGAATAGCTTCTGCCACGCCCCACGCCCAGCCCTGCACAAACCGCTTTGCGTCATCCGCACGCGCTGCAGGGTCTGATGGCCCAGCGTCCTCCTGAGGAGCAGCAGGCCGTGGCGGTGTCAGCAGTGGCGGCGGCGGCGGCAGGAGCAGCAGCGGCGGCGGCGGCAGCTAGGGGTTACCCATCAAGTTGAGATGATCCACAGCAGCAGGCAAAGCAGCAGGCACAGCATGCTATCCATGCAGCAGGCTGGCAGCCCACAACCGGACAGAAGACCGCCCCGATGTAGTAGTACAGCTCCTGCCAGCTGTACTGCCTGACAATGACATACTGCCAGCTGTACTGCCTGCACCGCTCACTCCTTGTACAGCCCACACTGCCACCCTGTACTGCCTGACAATGACATACTGCCCCTGTACCGCCCTTTACGCAGCCCCTGCACTGCCTGCAACCTTGTGCTACCCCTTGTACCGCCCCCGTACTGCCCCTCACCTCGTCCGCGTTAAAGCATGTGTACCAGTACACCTCATCCTGAGTCAGCGGGTACAGCCCCGCACGCACGCCCTGGCCCCAGATCTGGCGGATCGTGTCGGATGGCAGCCCAATAGACCCAATGCCCCCTGGCAGCTTTGCCACGCCCCTGCGTTGTGTGGAGCCAGCAGTACACAACCACATTTAGTCACCTTCAGTGCAATGCTGCAAGCAGCACTCTGTGGTTATGCCGTGATGATACCAAACACCCACGCAAACGAAGCATGCTTGGTAAACCCCTTGACCATTCACAAACGCACCTGTAGGCCGCGTACCCAGCATAGGCTGCGCGTGGCAGCCCCTGCCCTGCAGCCACCGCGCTGCGTGCGCCGTCCGCACCCACCACCACAGCCGCCTCCAGGCTGCCTCCCCCCTCCAAATCCACACGTGCCCATGGCCGACTGCGGGCCCCGCCCGAGCCAGCCGATGTCACGCGAGCAACCCGTGCGCCGTACGTGATGGTGCCTGGGGGCAGCGCCCCGGCGAGCGTGGCAAGAAGATCCGCGCGCTGCACGCCACGGAACTCCAACGCTGAGGCTGAAGTGTTTTGAGAGGCGGCCAAGGATGACGACGACGATGATGATGGGGATGAGGAGGGGCTCGGCGCGTGCGTTGCAGCGTCGGTGTCTTCAAAGCGGAATGCGCGCAGCGTGCGTCCGGTATCCCGGACCAGCTCCACCCGATTGAGGAGCAGGGACCCTGAGGCTGTGCGCAGCTCGTGTCCCACGCCTAGAGCGTCCAGGGCGCGCCACGCATTGGCCCACAGCCCAATAGCGGACCCTTCCCCACTGCTGGCCGACAGCCCTGGCAGCGCTGCCGCTCCAGCTGCAGATGCTGCAGATGCTGGGGCATGTGAGGATGGGGCAGCGGAGCGGGGCCGGGCCTCGAGCACCACCACAGGTACATTGATCTGGTGCAGGGCCAGGGCAGTGGCCAGGCCAGCAATGCCGCCTCCCACCACCACCACTGGAGGGCCCGCCCATGCGCCATCTGGCACGACAGACGCGGCAGCCATGCACACAGAGGAGCGGCGGGCCCTCCGTGCTGCCATGCAAGCTGCTGGGAAGGGCGTTGCGGCTGCCGCAGTGGCTGTGAGGGCGGCTGTGGTGCTAGTGCTCTGGGCAGCCCGTCCTGCCGCTGGTGCGGACGCACGCAGCACCATGCAAGCGCATGGCTGCGAGGCGCGCAGGGGGCCACCCATGGGTTGTGTCCGTGCAGCGCAAGCACGGCCTTGTCCTGCATATGTTGGAACGCCGATGGCACAACCCAGCATGTGGGCCTCATGTGTGTGGGGCATGCATGTACATATATGTGTGGCAGTAGCGAGCTCATGATGGAGTGGCAACAAGAAGAAAGGCCTTCTCACCCCTAAGTTGCAGCTTCATGATGCTTGCTACAGATCTGGTGCGGTGCTATGCCCCTAGGCTTGATCGTAAGAGCAATAGTTATGTACCGACCCAAACGTCGTGAGATGAGGTAAGCAGCACTTGATAATGATCAGCGCCATGGATTTGGATTACCTGGCAATAAATTCACGTTTTGAGAACATCACTCCAGCAAAAGTGTGTATAAAATTTCCGTTGCAATCAACAGTTGAGACGCGTATAGGTTCACTGCAGCTGAGGTGCACAGCGACGAGCGCTGCAGGTGGACCGACAGTCACAGATCTGTTGCGGCCAGCCAGCAGGATGCCTGAAACACCTTCAGGGGCTGACCTTGAGGTCGCTGTTACCTCTGGTGCAGCGGCCAAGACAGCACACGACGTGCCGTCCCCCTCCACGAACGGCCATGCCAAGGAGGCCCCCGTGAAGGACGTAGAGGAGGAGGCGGAGGACGACGGGGAGGACGAAGGAGAGGAGGAGGGCGAGGGCGAGGGTGGAGCAGCTGCGTCCGGGGAGAAGAAGAAGAAAAGTGAGGCATGCAGCGTTGCATGGGATGCGTCTGGGCGGCACACACTGCGCGGGTGGATGCAAGCCGCAGCGGGCATGGATCAGAACCTCTACAACAGACTTTATGGGCATGTGGGGCACGCTCGATACTGCGCCTTGTGCGTGCTGCATCCCATGCCACACCCCTGCTGCAGTATGTTCTGCATGCTTCATTCCACACGCCTTCGCCGCTCGTGCCGCAGAGAAAAAGAAGAAGAAGAAGAGCAAGGGCGCGGGTGCAGTTGGCGGCGAGGGCGGCACTGCTGCTGCTGGTGATGCAGCCAAGAAGGGCGGGGCACCCACGGTGCAGACCGACCCACCCAGCGTGCCTGTGCGCCTGCTCTTCCCAGATGGTGTCTTCCCCCACGGAGAGATGTGCTCATACAAGGTGTGTTGTATCACAGTATGCTTGCACAAATGGTCTTGGTTTCGTGGCGCTGGACACAGGCATTGGTGGATGGCTTGGTGTAAAGGTGGGGGTTGGGGTGGGGGCAGATGTGGGGCTAACCGGCTCGCGCAACACATTATGTGCCGGTGCAGGTTTTCCAGCACAGGGTCGGCGTCCACTCTTACAGCACCCACACAGCTGCACCCATGCCAGCCTGCCATTGCAGGCTGCTTCCGCGCTTGCCGCAATTTTTCTACAGGCGCTTTGCCATACGCCCGGATGAACAACAGAGCACCGCGCGTGTACTCTCCTCTACCCTACTGTACTCTACTCTGTTGTGCTGTACTGTGCTGTACTGTGCTGTACGCCCAACACGAGACCACGTGCCCCGTGATGCGCAGGATGACAACCTGTGGCGCGAGACGAGCGCTGAGAAGCGCGAGCAGGAGCGGCTGCACAGTGACATGACCAACCATGTGCGGCAGGCGGCAGAGGTGCACCGCCAGGTGGGGCTGTGAGCACCGGTCATGGTCACTTTGCCCATGGCGAACATGCGGGTGGTTTGTTCGCGGGCGTGAGGGTTAGGTCCAAACGAAGGTTGGTCACGGTTGGCAATCAGTTGGGCTCAGCGACGTGAGGGATGTGTCTATGGATGCATTGCCGGGTAGTGGGCCATGTGCACGCCTTGAGTTATGCTACACGCGGTCACAGCGACCTGTACTGCACACCTGCTCACTCTACCACGTGTACTGCCCGTACCACAGGTGCGCAAGTACATGAGGAGCATCATCAAGCCTGGGATAGCGCTGTTTGACATGTGTGAGACACTGGAGGGAACTGTGCGCAAGCTGATCGAGGAGAATGGGCTGGAGGCTGGTACGTGGTCCTTTGCTGTGCACGCATGCGCATGCCTGCGCATGGAGCACTTGCATGGCGATGGCTGCAGGTCTCATGTTCCCTTATGGCTGGCCGAGCACATGGGTGGCATAAGCATCGCGCAGCAAGATTGGGAGCGACGGCCGCGATCATGTCCATCGCCACGACTGTGAATGTGACTGTGACCACAATCGTGACTCATGACCATGTGATGCTGGCTGCAGGCATCGCATTCCCCACTGGGTGCTCCCTCAACTACGTGGCTGCACACTACACGCCCAACGCTGGCGACAAGACAGTGCTGGGATATGACGACGTCATGAAGGTCGACTTTGGCACGCAGGTGCGGAACATCAGCGGTACGGTGTGGGCAGTACAGTGCATCACAGTCGTACAGCATGTTTTAGTGCAGTATAGCAATACGTTGCGGCACAGTTGCATTGTGTGATGCGGGAGTTGGTGCGTTGGCAGTGCAGTATGATGTGGTGCAGCAACAGCGTAGAGCATTGCAGCAGTCCAAGATACTGCAGGGTGCAGCGGCAGCAGGTCTGGTGGCCCGTCCTAATAGCTGCACCTTGCATCACATGGGTTCGAGGATTTGGTCAATCAATGAATACGGTGTATGATACTGGATGTACGATGTCGACCAATCACGCTGCATCGTGCTGCTGCTGTGTCGCGGCTGTGCCACAGATCGGCGGCCGCATCATCGACTCCGCATTCACCGTGCACTTCAACCCGCGCTACGACCCCCTGGTTGCTGCGGTTAAGGACGCAACAAACACGGGCATCCGGGAGGCAGGCATTGACGTGCGGCTGTGTGACGTAGGCGCAGCAATCCAGGAGGTGCGTGCACGTGCACGTGCATCTTACTGAACCTTACGGTACTTCTTCAAAACTCAAACCCAGACGAAGTGGGCGTTGGGGCGGGGCTAGGGCTGGGGTGCTTGAGCAACTGAGCACACAGTTCAGTACACTGGATCGCTACGTCTCAGCGTCTCACCCTGGCCTGGTGGCCCTTCCATGTCTGGTCGTTGAACCTTCAACCGATGCCGCAAACCGTCACCCAGTTGAGCACCCTCAACCGCCCGCAACGACCTCCAACTGCCTGTAACCACCCAAGGTCATGGAGAGCTATGAGGTGGAGCTGGATGGGAAGACGTACCAGGTCAAGTCGGTGAGGAACCTCAATGGCCACTCCATCGGGCCCTACCAGATCCACGCGGGGAAGAGCGTGCCCATTGTCAAGGTGCGTGCATGTGCACAGTATGTATCACAGCGTACGCCCAACACGGCGCTTAGATGCCTGCTGCGCAACACACATCACGCATGAGGGTGGTCCACAGTGTGTGCTGGTGTGTGGTGGGTGGGTGGTGTAAGAGCGGCAGATGTGGACATCGAGCAGTAAAACACACAGCTGACACAGGCAGCTATTCAGCCCAGCTGGGCCTGATGGTGTGGACTTGCATGCGTGCTGTCCTCGCGCATCTGAAAATGAAAATGCGTCACACCAGGTGCCTGTGTGCGTCTTGCGCCTGAGTGCAGGGCGGTGAGGCCACCAAGATGGAGGAGGGAGAGTTCTTCGCAATTGAGACATTTGGATCCACAGGTGCGTCTGAAGTTTGTTGCTGTCCCTCATGTACCGCCATGCACCGTCATGTTCCGCCTTGTCATGCTCTGCCATGTATGGGCATGCATGTGCAGAGCGGTGCATGGCCATGCAAGCCCTGCATCCTGCTACCCAGACTCTCAATCCTCAACCCTCAACCCTCGATCCCCCGCCTTCAACCCCACACCCTGGACCCCAATGTGCCACGCAGGCAAGGGCTACGTGCGCGAGGATCTGGAGTGCTCCCACTACATGAAGAACTTTGATGTGGGCCACGTGCCGCTGCGCCTGCCGCGTGCAAAGCAGCTGCTGGCCACGATTGACAAGAACTTTGGCACCCTCGCGTTCTGCCGCCGATTCCTGGACCGCCTGGGTGAGCTGCTATTGGTTTGCCTGAGCACATCTCGCCTGCCGGCTGGGTTTGTGTGTGTTGGTATCAGGGCAGTCCCTGCCGGCGGTACTGCAGCCACACCTTGTGCTGCCTGCACATCGGCTTACTGCCATACCGCCTGTTCCGCCAGCACGCTGGTGTATTGCCTTGACTGCGTGCACACCAGCGTTCCGCCTGTACTGCCTGTATTGCAGGTGAGGAGAAGTACCTCATGGCGCTAAAGAACCTGTGTGACGCAGGGGTGGTGGACCCATACCCCCCTCTGTGTGACATCAAGGGCTCATACGTTGCCCAGTTCGAGCACACCATCTACCTGGGCCCATGCCGCAAGGAGGTGCTGTCGCGTGGTGACGATTACTGAGAAGCCATTCAATACCGCATTCTGATTGGAACCTGAGCGACTGGTGTGCTGGAAGGTGGAGTGCTGGCGGCCCTCGCTCCTGTCCTTGGGCTGTCCATCTACGGTATCATCAGTAGTGGAGTGCAGCTGATGACTGGGCAAGGGCTGCTGCTCAGGACTGCTGTGGATTGCTGTGGCGCGAATGAGGGGGTCCCAGCCGCTGGCACGGCCCACAGGTTGATGTGGAGCGCTGCCAGGCAGCCGGCTGCATCGAGGCTCAGAGCTGATGTGCGCAGCAGCTGCGCAGCTGGTGCATGCTTTTCTCGGGGTTGTTGAGCTTGTGACATTGTTGCGGCGGCGCATGCCATCCGCGGTCGCCAACGATGATGCACACGCACAGCTGTGGGACCTCAATGCACATGGGATGCAGGCTGGGATGTAGGGTTGCAGTTGCTATGTGGCCGCTCATCGCGGGCCGCGCTTAGTGGTTGACATGCCGCCATCGATGGTGGGTGGTGGAAAGGTTCCCACCTGTAAGCGGTCTGTAGTCAGACCCCAGCAGCTACTGCCGTGGGGCTGAGGTTGTGACTGACATTGGCCATGGTGCTCTTGCTGCACGTGAGACGCGCCACACATCAACACTGGCAACGCGTGAAATCGATGTCCGTCCCAGAAGCAGACATCGCTTTCATGCATGTGATGCGAAATGATGCATGCTGCAAAAGCTGCAAACACAGCAAGTCAAGGGCTTCTCTAATCAAACTGTTGTTGGGGCTCCTTGCGGGGTGGTTACGGACCATGCCCCTTGGTGGACCAGCACCACTCGGGGCCGATTTTCTGGTCAGTTCATGATAGCGTGGTTCTGATTATAGCAACAGGTCCCTGAATGGGGATTGGGGCATTCCCAATACCCTGAAAAACTGCAACAACAAGCTGCGGGATTGTCTGGGCAGCAGACACAACATTTTTAAGGGACATAAGGGAGCGATACAGCAACGCGATCCTTGCAAAGGCCTGTTTCTTGCCGCAGAGGATGGTGCTGCAATGAGTTCGGAGGACGCAGCTGATGCTGATGGAGGAAATAAAATCTGGGCCCCTCCAGACGAAGGTGTGGACCTGGACCCAGAGCCCCCAGCGCAGCCCCCTCCACAGGCGCAGCATTCCTGTTGGAACTGGGCTAAACCACGCTGCAAAAAGGCTGAGGACTGGTTCAAGGTACGCGGGAATTGAGGCCGACTACTTGGCACGACTGTTTAGTCATGTGCTTGGTCGAATTGTGCATTGAGGCTACGGGGAGCTCGACCGGCTGCCTGGATTGCTGCATGCGTCTCGGTAATGCCCTGCCCACGGGAAAAGCGGGTTTCCACATGTCATGTGCAAACCGGTTGTCTTTGCCCGGACGGGAGCTTTTGGGCATGCCTGCTGCTGCTCCCGTTGTCGATCAGCTCCACACGCGTGGGCGTGCCTCGGTTTACCTCTGGACAGCTGACAAGTTGCAAGAGACAGTATGCAAGCAGGGAGTTGCATGCGAGCACGCTTGGCTTGCCTTGAAGGAGGGCAGGATCTAACAGCACTCAGTGTCATGTGCATGGGGCAAGGCCTGGGAGGAAAGTGTTCACAGCCGTGCTCTGTGCGGCTGCACGGCCGCGTCTGACACCCGTCGCGCTGGCCATGAGCAGCACAACAGCACCATGCATGCAGGGACTGCGGGGTGAACACGCGAGCGCAGCCTGCGCCACCTGCATGCGCACTCACGCAGCATAAAGGGCTACCCATGCTGAATGCGGCCATGCTGGCCGCAATGACCACCAGCATGGGCAAGGGTCCTGCATGAGTGCATGTTGCGCATCTAGCATGGCGCATGGATGTCTGCCGACTTAGGGTGAGCAGATGGGTGAAGACTTGCATCAGATCAACCTTGGTTTGGGATACGTCACACGTGATCTATGCCTGTATCACATGTGTGCACTTGCAGCTGCGGGGTCGAGTGGTGGTGTTGGACCCATGGATCATCGTCCTTCCTCTACTCCTCATGTGCATCATGATGGGTGAGTGGCCTGCTCCATGTGTGCTGCACCTGCATGCATGCCCATGGCCACAGCACCAGCTGCGCTGTGGGACGCATCAGTTCAATGCGTGCACACCATGCATGGCCATGGGACATGGCGACAGTAACGGTAGGTAGCCCCAGCAAAGGGTGGGGTTCTAAATTGCCAACCTCATGCTGGTATGCATGGCATGCATGCACCTGCATGGCAGGTGTGCATGCACCAGCATTGCGGGTATGCATGCGCCAGCATGGCATGTATGCATGCATGCACCTGCCGCGCTTGCACACCATGTGCTGCGCGCATGCCTAATGTGAGCCGCTTGCGGCACCATTGAGCCCTTGCACAAGCCAGTAACTTTGCAAACAGGGTCAGACTTCCACCACCGCCTGAGGATTGTCGTGCACAACACTGCTATGGCTGCATTCTGATGGTGTTGCAGGCCTGGGCCTGTGGGGCGTGCTGGCAGCATCTGATGCCACGGAGCACCGCACTCGTGAGCGCGCGAGCTCAGACGCTGATGCAACTGCTGAGAGCCTCCTGACCCAGCTCAACTCGCTGTACCCTCCCCTCATGACGCTGGTGCGTTTTGAACTGCGTTCTGTGTCCCTTGCTGAGGGCTGAGGGGGGCTGGAGCCTCTGGGCCTGCAGCAGCTCAGGCCATGCTGGGTGGGTGGGCGACTTGCGGGTGGGTGAGTGGGATGGAGGCTGTGTGCAGGTGGGTGGGTGCTGGGGTGCTTGGGGCGAGTGGGAGACAAGCCCACTGCGTACAGGACGCACCGCTTGCAGTACAGAGCACTGGGCGGCGGGGCCTGGAAGATGTAAGGTACCAGCTGTGCGTGCGCAGTGCAACACCGCCACTGCCACCACGCGCAGTCCACGTTGGCTAAGCTGCACCCGTCTCGTGCGGAGTTCACACCCCGATGGCGTCCTGCGTGCACCAGCTCACTAAGCATGGTGCGGGGAGCGCGTACCCAGGGCAAGGGGCTGAGGAGGGCAGGGGCAGGGGCTGGGAGGAGGGCAGGGGCGGGTGGATTGTGGGATAACAACGCCAGCACCTGTTCACAATGGACCTGCCACAGGGTGGAACAGCCAGCAGGAAGAAAGGAGCAGGCATAAAGGAAGGGGCGGGGCATAGCCTGGATGCTTTGGTGGGCTATTACAGTGGCATCTCCCTAGCGCCTTGCAGTCTGATTTGGTTTGTTTTGGGTCTGCACCCCGTGTCGCTCCCACATTGAGCAGCCCAGCACATGCCGCACAGCAGGTGTAGAGTCTGTGCAGTATGCGGCACAGTGTATGAGCTTCATGTGCATTCCTTGGCATCTGCTGCACGCTCCAATCTTTGCCCGGGCCGATCCGATGTGTGCCCCCTGACCACATGCTTCATCACTTGTGGTGTGGGGGTGGCTCTATGTGTGCAGATGCCTCTGGCCGTGTCCAAGGCAGCGCGCCGTCTGTGGATCGCACCCCAAGGCACCATCGTGTTTGCCTTGAACACCACGCCCGGCGTGGACGTGCGGGGGCTGCCGCTCATGCAGTGAGTGGCCCAGGACCCACACATACAGGTCATACAATACATTGGGCTGCTCTAGATCGAGCTTGGTGCTGAGACACGGGGCCTGTGCTTCTGCAGGCGGTTGTCAGGGGTGATCTCGCCTTTCTGGGTCTCATTCCTCTGGCTGCAGCACCTGGCTGAACATCTGGCTCGACATCAGCCGCAATACCTGTCCTGTCTGACATGTGCGTACTGCAGGTCTGATGATGAGATCCGCCAGCTTGCGTACCAGCTGGTGGCAGCTGGCGCAGGCACTGAGATCCTGCCAAACACGCCAGAGGCCGCAGCTCTGGAGAACACGCCTGCGGTGGGTGCGGAGGGGGGTGCTGGGAGGGAAGGGGAAAGGACTGGGGTGCGATGGGGCGAGGGGGAAAGGGGCAAAGGGGGATGAGATGCTTGTATTCTTTGCTCTGGTACTGATATTTAGCAGTGTTGTGGGCCTGGGCTGGCGTTTTGAGTTGACACGCTGGCGTTTGCATGCTTGACAGCCTCGTTACCAGCTGCAGACCAACAGCATGGGTCATGCTGAACTGGCTGCGCACGTACATTAAGGGCGAGAGCTGTGTCACTCAAATTGGCAATGCACCTGGACTCAGTAGCGCCCTGTGAGCCCCTACACGCAGGGCAAGCTGCTGAATGACGTGTTCGTCCTGAGGGGACCATACCCAGAGATTGGCGCCACGCGGCGGCCCGTGACGCTGTATGCCGGCACGGGCATATTTCTACCTGTAAACAAGTGGGTGTGCCTTCAGCTACCTGCAGTCTCATATAGCAGTTGCTCCCACGCTCTCAACCACATGCGGCTCTGTCCTTAGGACAAGCACATGCCACATGTTGCTGCGGCGGCGCTGGGGCCGTCTGAGGTTTGGGAGGCCTGGTGGCGCAGCCCTGAAGGCATCGGCTACCAAGCAGCTGAACCCCTGTTTCTTGCCAAGCAGCTTGGGAGCTTCCAGGAGGGGCCCCAGCCTTGTGGGAGACTATGTGGGAGACTATGGGGGGATGTGGTAGTGTGTGCTCTGTTTGCAAGCGCCTCGGCGTGCCACAAGCAGCTTGTGTGCTGGCTGGCCCCAGCAGCATGCCGCCTCTGCTCAAATGCATGCATGGCGCCACCAGCCTGCCTCGCAACATGACGTGGCAGTGGTGTGACCTCATGTGTGCTGTGTGATCAAATCATGCGACTGGTGTGGCTTCATACATGTGTGCGCAGCTCTGATGAGAACTGGGGTTGGAACTCGCTATACCAGGACCTGGCATGCGTGAATAAAACGACCAAGGTCAACTATTGCCATAACAATGTCACCGGCTACAAGCTGTGGGGTGAGCGTGGCGCACGCAGTGGCGGCGGGCCAGGGCATTTGGTAGTGCAGCTCCTGGGCGCAGCATATCAGATGGCTGTAGCACGCTGGTCTGCAAACACAGTGCCGGGGCGGAGGGCGGGCAGCTTGGTTTGCCTTGCTGCACCTGCCCTTACCTCGCCGCCCTCTCGTTGTCGCTTGAATTCTTATAGGCTCATGTTTAGGTTCTCATGTTCAGCTTCACTGGTGCAGGGTGAAACCACAAACTGAACAATCACGAGGAACCAGCAAGCTTGTGTTTGGGTTGTGCTGCAGGCTTGGCCGGCATCACATACAACTTGGAGCAGCTGGTGCAGACAAGCAGCATCACACGGCTCACGTCTTCTGGATACAAGTGGGTGGCCCACCTCTCCAATGGCGACAGTACACCGCTGACAGTACTGGTTATGTGACAATGTATAGCAGGCACAGTGGCGTTTAAAGGCATTTGAAAGAAAGAACAGTTAGTTCTGCAGCAGTGGTGGAGGCCCCGGCTAATGGTGTGGTCTGCATGGCTGTGTGTCACAGGTGGGCTCTGCGCAAGCCCGCGGTCACTCCCCCCCTCACGCTTATCTCAACAAACGCCACCCCACCGCACACCATCGCGTCATCAGAGGTGTGTGGCCGCTGCCGTCAGCACTACCTGTAGTGCCCTTCCTGCTTGGTTGGCGCACACTTCAATCTGTAGCCCGGTGTGCTGCACTGGCTGTGTGGGGTGGCCAGTGTACTCCAACCACGTCTGACTGGTGGCTCGGCCTGACTGCTGGCACCTTGGGTGTTTTGCGTGGCGCCTCCGTTGTGTCTTGCACCACTCAACTCACTTGCCGGGCTGGCCACCAGCCAGCCGTCACATTGTTTGGAAGCATTGGTACATGCCCAAGTGACCAGGGACCAAGGATACTTGGGACTGTTGTTGGTTGCATTGTAGTCATGCCCGCACAGCATGTCACCTGGCATGCCAAGCTGAAGGAAGCAGGTACATATGAACATATCACGCAAGGAGGCTGTTGGACACGCTTGACCTTGCCGCACAGATTGTGGGCAGTGGTGAGGGGTGGGAGGCCAACTGGCGCGCGTATGTGGCACCCCGTGGACCCCCTCAGGAGGACAACCTGCGTGACCCATATGCCATCAAGATGAATCTGATGCACACGGTGGTGCGTGCACGCGCTTGCTCCTGCGTCCTTCCGTTGTGCCGCCTCCATGCCGCCCCCTGCAAAATGCAAAAGGACAGGGTGGCCTGTCAGCGAGGTGTCCAGGCTGAACACATGCAGCCACCCCATAGCCTCCAGAAGGCCTGTGTAGCTGCCGCTCTCACATCAGATGCGGTGGGTGCAGCCGCTGAACGCAGCACAGCTCATTACTCGTGTTGCCAGTGGCTCGTGTTGCGGCAGAGAGCTCCGTGCCCATTCCACCTCTCACCTACTGCCCTTCATCATAATCCGCATCCTACCATCTCATCCCATTACACTTACAAGACCACGCGGGCATGCATCCCCAATGCTACCCACAACAAAGTTGCATTTTCAATTCGCGGCACACCGGCAACATGGCGTTAATCTCAGCAATCGCTGCACCCCTCCACTGTAGTGGGAGCTGCACATCGAGCCCGAGTCAGGCTGGGTGCCCATCTGGCGTGCCCCGCTTATTGCCGTGGTGGTCGTCATCAGTGTCGTGCTCCCGCTGCTGCTGACCGTACTGCTGGTGTCCCGGTGCGTAGTGACAGGTCGCACATGTGTGAAGAGTGGGACCAGCGTGTCTTGGTGCGCTGCACATGAGCGTGCGGCTGTGGGCCAGGATATGCCGCGGGGCTTGAGCTGGGCTTGGCAGGCCGGGCTGGGCTAGGCCAGGCAGGGGCTGGGGCTGGGTCCGTGGCTGGGGCTGAAGGCTGGGGCTGGGGCTGGGGCTGGGGCTGGGGCTGGGGCTGGGGCTGGGGCTGGGGGAGCGTGCCAGTTGCTGGGGTGCGAATGTGGGTGGCCTGATGCACCCCCACAGCATGCTCGGAGGCTGGACGGCGGGCTGCTGCAGATGCGCTCCTTGCTGAAGATTTTGCTCAGCATGTGCCATGCGGCATGGCACGCTGCCCGTCAGATGCTTGTGTGTGTCTTCATGAACTGTACGCCATCTAGAGCAATCGATCACTTGGTCATAAGCGGTCATAAGCAGTGCTTGTTCGAATATCCCTGGCGTGATGCGCACAGGCGGCAGCACAAGCTGCTTCTGGAGGCGCTCGTGCCACGCAATGTGATCCGCCACTTATGGCACCAAGGGGAAGTGTTTGACCGACGTGGCGCAGGTGTCTACACTGAGAACGGTGCGCGCGGCTGCACGCGGTGGTTGTAATTGTCATGTAGTGCACCCAGCATATGAGAGTGCGTGGATGCCTTCTGCACAACAGGGAGTGTGGGGGGTGGCGCCATCGCCGCCATGCCCCTGGCCCGCAGGGATGCAGTCTACTTTGAAGGTGTTGAATCGCTGTTTTGTGTTGACTTGGTATACTCTGGTAGCTGCTGCTCCTGTGCTGGGCGAGTAGCGGCGCGGGTGGCGTGCGCGGTCAAACCTTGGTCAAAGTACCGCCGCCCACAGGCACACCTGCGGCCAAGATGCTGGACCTTGTGACTGGGCTGCTGGAAGGCCGGCTGCCCAGCACACAGGATGCACTGCTCGTGCGAACTGCGATCCTGCAGGTGGGTTTGAATACTGGGAAGTTCCATGTGCATTTCACGCGTCGAAAGACGGGGGGTAAGGTGGAGGGCTCATAAGTGTGATTTATCACCGTCCATGCAAGGATGGTGATGTGATACAGACATGCAGTGCAGGATGCCAGCCTGCGAGCCTACCTGTGTGCATGCGTAGTGTGCGGGAGGGGATGCTCGCTCCTGACTGCATTGGCTGTGCACTGTTGGTTGACCGCTTTGGGCTTTCCATCTGTGTGCAGGCGTGGGACCTGTACCAGCCAATTGGTGGTTGGCTGGAAGAACAGCTGGCAGCTCAAGATCTTGATGTGAGTATACATGATTTGTACACTTTCATGTCCTGCTTCATGTCATCGTACTTATGATCATGCAGCTGCCCATGATCGCCAGTGCCAGCTGCACCTGTTCGTCCCGCTGTTACCCATCTGCCCCGCCTGCTATCCAGCTTGCCCAACGCCTGCCCACCTCCGTCTGCTACCCCCGCACCAAGGATGCTTCGCGTCAGAGGGCAGCAGCTCACACGTGTGTGATTGCTAACACAGCCCCTGTGTCCTGCCTTATGTCTTCAGAATGATGTGACCAAGGCACTGATCCACACACTGGGGGGGCTGCCAAACCAATATGGGGCCGGGTCGCTGCACGACCTGACTCACCGGTGAGGCTGTCGAGTGCAGAGCTTGCTTGCTGAGGCCCCGCACATGCTAACACAGCTCAAAAAGCGTGACCCGACCTGCGGCAGCTCTCTGTGCACACACTGATGCACAAGCAAATTGAAGCACGCAAAACAATGCAAAACGACGCAAAACAACGGGGCCTACCGATGAACAAAGCGGCTGCAGCTTTGACATGAATCACATGCTGGGCTGGGGTGCTGTTGGTCACAGGGGCAGCTCTGTGGACTCGAACCGTGACCGGGGCACACCTGGCTCACGCTCTGCGGACAGCACCACGGACCACATGCACGCATTGCACGCGCTCATCACTGGGGCTCATGACCTCTCAGTTGAACGGTCCTCTGCCCACGGCCGCCTGATCACACGCTCCCGCCACTCCAGCTCGGGCGCCTCGCCCCATGTGGGCGGTACGGTGCTGGGCGGTACAGGCGGTACAGTGCACGGCGGTACCGTCAGCAGCAGCGGGGCGTACCTGAACACAGCAGGTCTGATGGGGATGGGAGGGGGGCACATGCTGGCAACCAGCGCGGGGGCGCCCTCCTCTGCTGGGGGGCGGAGCACTGGGGGGGGAGAGGTCGCGCCGTTGGCTGCCCTAGCGTCAGCACTTGCGTCTGTACCTGGCCAGGGCACGGGGGTGCCCCTGACAACACTCGCACCCGTGCCTGGGGCAACCACACGCAAGGTTGCGTCGTTGGTGCTCTCCCATGCACCCACCAGCATGGGAGGGACCGACGGCATGGTGGGGTCACACGGCACAGGAGGGATGGGCACAGGGGCGTATTCGCCGGGCCCTTCTAGTACCCAAGGAGCCAGTAGTGCCCGTGGGGAGTCAGTGACTAGCAGCGTGGGGGGTCTGGCTGGGATTGCAGTGATCAGGGAGGGGCCTGGGGTGGGTGGAGGCATTATGCAACGCAAGGGCGGTGTGTTGCCTGGGCATGTCCACTTGGACGGGCCAGACGCTGACATGCTGTCTAGCAAGGGTCTGACAGATGGGGCGCTGGGTGTGGTTCAGCTGCTGATGGATAAAGTGCAGGGTGGTGAGGAGGAGGAGGAGGAGGAGGATGGTGAGGAGGGGGAGGAGGGCGATGGGGCTGGGGAGGAGTATGGCGGCCCGCAACGCACGAGTAATGGGAGCGGCCTCGTGAAAGGTGGGGAGGGGGCTGGGGGCAGCAAGGTGGGCATCAGCGGCACAGGGCTCATTCGGTCCAACACCAGGAAGGTTGAAGAGGACAGGGCAACAAGGACTTCGCCAGGGCCGGGCAGCAAGCGCAGCAGCCGGTGGGGTGGCGGCCCGGCCGATGCTGGCGCAGATGGCGGGGTGGATGTGGACCTGGGAGCTGGGAGTCAGGGGGGCCGCCTGTTGCTGCGGTTGGGAGGGGCTGGCGTGCTGAGCGGCAGTGGCGGCCATGCCCCGCCGTCCCCAACTGTACCGCCTCCCATCATGGAGGAGGTCGAGCGCCTGCTGGCATGTGAGTGTGACCGTACTGCCTGTGTGACCATGAGGTTGTAATGCCGTGCGAATGTACACTGCTGTATTCAGTCGTGTGTGATGTGTCGCATAGGGGACGTGTTGTATTGCAGGGCCTCAGTCATGCCAATGGAAACCACTGACACATCATGATACTGTGCATGGCCCCTGTATTGCTTTGATTCCCTTGCATCACACATGGTAGCCATCAAGCTGCTCGCTTGTACTGCTGCGGATGCACCGTATTGACTTTTCAGATGATTTGTACTGATGCGCATTGTACTGCTGCACCCCTGTGTTGTACTGCTGCAGCCGCCGCGGCGTCCTGGACCATGGACGCGTTTGCACTGTCAGAGGCGACTCGTGGCCACCCCCTGTCTACCCTGGCCTACTACCTCATTGTGCAGGTGCTTGCTTGCATGCTTGAGCTTGCTTGCATGCATGCCCTTCCGGCGTGCTGCATCACCTCCTGGCTGTGTGTTGCATGCACAGCATTGATATGCGGTTGTGGGTTGGCAGCCACCGCACCTCGTCGAGCTACATTTCCATGTTGCATGCACGTAAGTGTTGCCTGATTTGCGTGTGTTACCTGAATTGGTGTGTTGCCTGCCCAGGATACGCGGCTGGCAGCCACCCACAAGCTGTCGACGCGCGCGCTTGCGCGTTACCTGCGCACAATTGAGGCCGGCTATCGCGCCAACCCGTACCACAACGCCGCGCACGCAGCTGACGTGCTGCAGACTCTGCATGGTGCGCACATCGCCTTGTTGGCAGTAGTCTTTAGTGCAAGCTGTGGCTGCAGTTAGCGTGATAGGTGGTGCTCCCCACATGCGCATGCATACCCGCATGTTCTCCCTGGTACTCCCTGATTGTGCTGTGCGATTGTATGGCTGGGCTGGGCTTGAAGCTGCTTGGGTGGGGCTGTTGTGGAACAGTCGACCAATGAGTACTTCATTGACAAAAACAACCAGTTGATAGGAGATCAAGCAACTGAGAAAGAGGTATCAGCAAGCCAACCCTGCCAAACACGGCTGTGCGCAGTCATCCTCACACGCTCGGGGCTGCTGGCGCACTACGTCGACCCGCTCACCCACCTTGCATGCTACCTGGCGGCAGTGGTACATGATTATGCGCATGTGGTGAGTGCACGCGCGGTCACCCGCAGCTGCATTCCTGCTCGCCACAATGCCAGTGCCAGTGTCGGCCCGTCTCCTCTTGGCCCTGAGCCTCCAGTGTGCCCATGGGACCGTCCATGCAAGGGCAACAGAGCATCCGCCCGCCATGCCCACCTGCCCACGCCATACTGTTGCTACAAATGCGCGTCACTCCTCTCACATAGGCATCCATGCGCCAGGCTGGGTGTTCCCTGGGCCTGTGCCAAGGGCATGTGAGGACAGGCGTGTAGGCCATGTACTAAGACATGCCTCTACCTAATGCCATAATGAATTTCATCCAGACACAAACATGCAACAAAAATGCACACATCACGCCGCAGGGCCGCACGAACGACTTCCTGATCAACACGCGCCATGCACTCGCCATGCTGTACAACGATCGCTCCCCCATGGAGAACCACCATGCAGCAGCCGCGCTCACTCTTCTCTCACGGAAAGAGATCCGGCTGTTGGAGCACCTGCCACGGGTGAGGCAGTTGGCGGTTGGGCCAGTTTGGATTGCATTTTCATCTGGGCCTGGTTTTGGTGTGTTTGGTTGGCAATCAGACCCGTACAGGTGCTCATAGGCCGCAGCGCGTAAGACGATACAGCTGCAGGCTGAGGCTGTAGGCACCGCATGTGCACAGTGCACAGTGTGCCGAGTGTGCAGCCGTCCTGTGATCGGAGTTCAGGACCACTACCCATGTCCATGTCTAATGCCGACCATTGCCAGTATCTGACGTGTGTGGTGGCGCTGCTTATGTGCTGTCCCTGCGGCTGTACTTCACAGTCGGATCGTGACGCCGTGCGCCGAATCATCATCGAGCTGGTGATGGGCACAGACATGTGGGTGGAGCTGCTTTACTTGGAATGTTCTATTGTTTTTGCTAAGGTCGATTGTTCTGCTAAGGTTTAGGTGGATTCGGGGGTGCTGGGTCTAAGGGGCAGGGTTTGGCTGGGGGCCCACATAGGCATTGGACCGCGCCTATGATATGTTGCATGCTGTGCGCCTCTCTGGCAGCCCTTCTGCTGTGGGTGCCGTCATCGGCCTGAAGCCAGTATACTTGCTGGCCTGGACACCCCACCCCAAATCCCTCACTCCCTCACTCCAGCCACCCTCACGATCACCCATACGGGCACCTTAACTTGGTACCCTTCTTTACTTATCTGCCTTGTATCTGTCCTCACCCCGTGCTTCATGTGCCTGAGCCTTGAACTACAACCCTTTTTCTTGCGTACCTGGGTTCCAATGATGTGCTTGCTGGTGGGCTCCCATACTGCAGGAAGCAGCACCTGTCCATCGTGAGCCACTTCACCACAGTGCACCGCCTGCACGCACACCTACACGGCCACGGCCACACCCACCTGCACCCTGCGCCATCACACCTGCGGGAGGGTGACGCAGCCGTCACAACATCACACTTATCAGTGGTTCACTCCGAGTCGGAGGCGGCAGGCAGCCACAGCCACGCCTTGGCACGCGCAGGCAGTGTGGGGCCAGGTGGCAAGGGTAGTGCCGTGGGGGTGAATCTGAGTGGACCGTCAGGGACGGGGCGCGCACCAATTGCGGTCCCACTCGATGAGGCGGAGAGGCTGCTGACGCTGCAGGTGGGGGCCGGTCGACGTCTGGGGTTGCAGAGTTGTGCATTTTTCGGCATTGTTCTCGTTGCTGGGGTTGTAAGCTGTGGGTTGTAAGGTTATAATGGTTTTCAGTTCCAAGCGTTCAAGTGCATCAAAGCCCAGAGTTATTGCCGTGGGTATGGGGCTCAAAGGTGCTGAGGCAGGACACGCTGAACGGTGTGTGGGG